>LT649755.1:0-14248 GCA_900128395.1 Stramenopiles sp. TOSAG23-2
CAATGATGAGCCATTCCAGTCCTATTTTCATACTGTATTATTAGAAGACCTGGATAGAGTCGCTCTTGTATACCACAATGCTATGCTTATGCTATTACACCTCCCTTGCTGGTCAATCACCGGTCTCATAGTTATAGAATAGTGGTAGCTAGTTTTGGTGAAAAGTGTTGGTTTTCACAGTTCACAGCTATCATGGTCTTTTCTAGAGAGGATCCGCTCTATAATAGCCTTTTCTTGTACTACTTATACTACACTCTTCCTAAAGTCGTGATCGACCTATCAATACTATACGGTCTCTGGAGTTCAAGTGGAAACTTACCGTCCATCAGAATTGGTTGAATAGAAATGGCATAGAGGCACCTTGAATTGGAAGGGTGTAATTCGTTTTAGAGTCGTTTTTTGTTAATATTTTTGCATATTTGGTGTGTGTATAAAGTCAAGTGAGAGTGTCAGGTACAACGTGAAAAAAGGATTTTATGGGTCTCATCACTATGTTGTAATATATCTCAAAAGAACATATTAAAGAAGATATGTTTTTTACATTAAAAATGTAAACGCTTTTACACGTCGAATTTTATTACACTCTGCTGATATGTTCTTCTGACACGTATTTAATGACATCAACACTATGATATGCACACATCTCATATTTTTTAAACACCAAGTTTCATTCTTAAAGAATCGGTATAAATCCATTCCATTGCACGTGCTGGTGATAATAATTTACAATAATGCATACCAGTTGGAAGATATTTGCTATGAACCGGAAAATCGCCTACAACAAATGTCCATGATTGTACTTCAATATGCGATTGACCATTTTTACCATTGTTAACACGATTGTATACCAATGTCTTTTCAATCCATTGTGGACCTTTTAAACCAATTGGTGCTTCTTTATCATCCACCATTACAAATGGTTCCCCACTCGCTTCAAAACGTTTTCTTACACTTTCTTCTGCATTATTCAATGCCCATTGCCATGCTTCTTCATTTGCACTTCTACACAAAGTATAATTTTTATCCACATTTGATGATGGTTTTAAACCAACTGCTTTGTATAATGTAGTTCGTGATTTCATTTTTGTTCGTAATTCCAATGCACTTAATGGAGCACCACTTGTAGTATTTGGAAATAAATTACCAGAACCTGGGAAATTTTCCGTCAACGTAGTTACATTTAAAGTACAACCAGATGGATCTCCACATTTATTCCAAATGTGTGGCAAGTGAAATGGGTGCACGTCACTTACACTATGAAATGCATCTGCTGCAATTAATTTAAAACCAACATCTGCAGCACCACTTACAAGTGGAAATGCATAATCTTCAACCCAATCACTACCACAAATACAAGATGATGATGGTAAAGGTGATGGTGGCTTTGCAGGACCAGGTGGTAATGAAAAATCAGGATATTTTGGATAATTACACTTTGAATTTGTTGGGAAATCACTATTACAAACATCTTGTCCAGTATGCGATGAACCTTCAAGTTGTAATGCTTTTAAGACCGGGCCAGCTAATTTTAATGCCAATGCTTTTGATTCTGCAAGGGAGGTGTAATAGCATAAGCATAGCATTGTGGTATACAAGAGCGACTCCATCCAGGTCTTCTAATAATACAGTATGAAAATAGGACTGGAATGGCTCATCATTGATAAAATAGAACAACACCCAACACCAAAATAATGAATGAATGAAAAAGAAATCATTTTAGAACTAAAAACATTGAATGACGGACGACAGAGAGAAAAGATATCAAAACGATATAGGAAAAGTAACTTGAAACAACAAATACAATCAAACGTTATTTTATTCTTTTTTCTTTTTATTGATATCATTGTTATTTGACAACGAATATTGCAATATACATATATATATATAGATAGATAGATAGATATCTATTATATAATATAGTCTAATTGTTTCATTAATAATTATTTCAATTAAATACGAGAAGCTTATAAACAAATCAAAAAAAACAAAGAATAATTATCAACATGGCATCTTCTACTAAAGAGATTATACCGTTGGAAAAAGGATGGAAAGATATCATACAGATGTTAGGGTTGTTAACAGAGATGATGAAGAACGATTTTGATCAGAATAAAGGTCGTGCCTTTGATAATAAACAATATATGGAAGTATACAATAGTGTATATAATATGTGTACACAGCGTACACCCCACAATTGGTCCGCACCACTGTATGAAAGACATGGTGACTTTACACGTGAATATTTGACGAAAGAAGTATTGGCGTCGTTAAAGGCCACATCTAACACTCATATTTTAGAACAACTTGAGCGTCGTTGGGGACATCATAAAATCATGGTGAAATGGATGTCTAAATTCTTCATGTATTTAGACAGATTCTATGTACAACACCACACGGTACCTAAATTAAAAGAGTGCGGTATGAACGACTTCAAAAGTATTGTTTATCAAAATATAAAAGCCAATACAACAAAGGAAATCTTAAGTGTCATTCGCAATGATCGTGATGGACTAAATATTGATAAAAATTTAATCAAGAAAATCGTTGCTGTATATGAAAGGATGGGAATGGAATCATTGGATACATATACTGCTGATTTGGAAAAGGCCTTATTGGAAGAAACACGTTTGTACTATAGCCAAAAAGGATTGGAATGGTTGAGTGCATATGATACCCCTAGTTATTTGCAAAAGGCGGAAGAGGCATTTCAAAAGGAAAGTGATCGTGTGAAAGCATATTTAATTGGTGCTACAGAGAAAAAAATAGCAAAAGTATGTGAAGATGAATTGCTGGAGAAACACGAAGAGGCATTGATAACGAAAGAAGGTAGTGGTTGCAAAGCATTGTTGGAAAATAAACGTAATGAACATTTAAGTAGAATGTTTCGTTTATTTAGTAAAATTCCCAATGGTTTGGAGCCAATTGCTAAATTAGTCAGAGAACATATTGAGGAGAAAGGAAAGGAGATCGTCGATGCCCGTGCAAGTCAAGTGAAGGAGGCTGGTAAAGACAATGCGAACGATCCAACATTCGTGAAAGCTTTGATGAAATTGCATGATCATTTCAATGCAACAGTTGAAAATCAATTTTGTCAAAACCCATTGTTTCAAAAGGCTATGAAAGAAGCATTTGAAGTGTTTATAAACAATGATGTCGGGGACCATACAAATGCAGAAATGTTAGCGTCGTATTGTGATCGTTTTTTGAAAACTGGTGGGGAACGAATGACGGAAGAGCAAGTCGAGCAAGAGTTGGAAAAAGTAGTACAATTATTTACATATTTACAAGACAAAGATTTATTTGCTGAAATTTATCGTAATTTACTTGCAAAGCGTTTATTAAATAAACGTAGTGCTAGTGACGATGCGGAAAAAAGTATGATTTCCATGTTGAAATTACGTTGTGGTTCACAATTCACACAAAAAATGGAAGGGATGATCAGCGATTTAGCAATTGGGAAAGAACATTTATTAAAATTTAAACAATTCCGTGAAACTGATGAAAGCAAGAATGAGATTGATTTCTCCGTGCAAGTTTTAACCACTGGTTATTGGCCGACGTATGTAGCGATGGATTTAACAATGCCAAATAATATGCAACAATGCCTTGATGGATTTGCAAAATATTACGATAAAGATACAAATCACAGACGATTGACCTGGGTATATAGTCTTGGAGGTTGTAATGTACGTATGAAATGTGGTAAAAGTTCTTATGATTTATCGGTAACGACCTTGCAAGCAGCATTATTAAATATGTTTTCTGATTTTGATGGGACGTATTCATTTGATGAAATAACTGCAGGCTTAAATTTAACGCATAAAGATCCGGCACAAGCAAAATTAATTGTTAAAAAAATTTTACACTCACTTAGTTGTGGAAAACATAAAGTTTTAAGGAAAGATCCAAAGTCAAAAAAGATTGAAACTACTGATAAATTTTCAGTCAATGCTAAATTTAAAGCGAAGCAAAAACGTTTGCGTATTCCAATGGCATCCTTGGAAAGTTCACACAATGCAAAAAAAGTTGAAGAGGATAGGACCCATACTATTGAAGCTGCAATTGTACGTATTATGAAAGCTAGGGGTGAATTGAAACATAATGATTTAATGGCAGAAGTCATTAAACAATTAAGCTTTTTCAAACCAAGGCTTAAAGTTGTTAAACGATGTATTGAAAAGTTAATTGAACGTGAATTTTTGGAACGTCATTCTGAGAAGCCAGGTCATTATCGTTACTTAGCATAATTTTTTAATATGGGCAAATACCATAATATATAATGTAATATATCGCCATGACAATCAGACACACTTGTTCTTATAATACGCGCGTATTATTAAACGTGTGTAAACATAAAAAGAAAAGGCATTTAATTGATATTTTGAGATAAAAACGTGAGTGCGAGGGAGGAGAAAAGAAAATTTTATAAAAAATGTTTTTTCAGATATATCATAATAAAAATATACTCTCTAGAATATTTATATCATTTTATTTTAAAATATTTTATACGAACACGTACGATTCGTACTTCCGTATAAAACACACACGCTTTTGTTTTTTTGTATTTTTAGCTACGTAAAATTTTAACCCACAGATCATTTTGTATTTTTAAAAAATATTTTAATATTTTTTTATCATTTTGAAATTAAATTATCATATGATACATGCTTATATTATATATATAATATATTAATAATAAAAAAGAGATATCATACCGTAATTTCACTTTTTTACCTTCTACTCCTACTTCTTGATTTTCTTCGTTTACTACTATTTCCTTCCTGGCTATTACTAAATTTACTGCTTGTACTTGATTTACCTTTTGTAGTGGTTTCAGTATTGCTAGTCTCATTAGATTCACGTAATTGTGTTAATAATGTACGTGCTAATGCAGCTCGACGTTCATCTTTGCGTCTTGGAAATACTGCTGTTTCAACTAAACCGGGTAACATTGCTCCATTTTTACTCTTTAATTGTCTTAATAATACATCTTGCTGCAATATAGACGATAACATTTCACTCCATGTGATTGGTTTACTATCCCAACTTTCTATTTCTTTTTCATTGGCTCTAGTCTTATCTAAATCACTATTATCATTTGCCTCATCGTTTTTTTTCGATAATTCATCTGCTACTATGCGATTCAATGATTTAGTACCATTATTTAATTTTGATGATGGGCTTTTGCCATCCCGTTTCAACGAATTTGTATTATCATCCATTTCTTCTTCTTTTTTCTTTTTCATCTTCTGATTGATTAAAGACATAGGTGCTTTCGTTAAAAAAATAGCAGCAGATATGACATGGACAGGTGGATATACAACAGATAGTTTTTTCGGTCTATTTTTACTTTCAGCAAGTGCTAATACGATACTACTTGATGCACTAATATCATCGGTTTTATAACATATTAATCGAATAGCTGTTACAAAGTCTCCTAACGGAACGGTGTCAGGAGTCGTCACGCTACGACTCCGTCGATTAGTATTGGCCATCGCATTAAATATAGAACGTATTTCTTTGAAAAATTCATGGTAAAAAAAATAAATCATAACCATTCTTGAAATTGTACCATAGTTATAACCTTCATCTTTCAAGCCATTCAAAGCTTCACCTACAACGGATTTAGGAAAATCTGGACATACAAAACATAATAATTGGTGATAATCATCTGGGGTTAAACTTTCAGAATCTGATAAATGCGGATAACAATTTCCTAAATGCGATATAAATGCTAAACGATTTCGCTGCGTTGCAGATATATAGGCATATTCCCTGGAACATACATTATCACCATTAATAATACTTTTAAAATATTCATAGACGGTAGTTATAGGCCTTTCATCACGCCGTCCTAATACTAATTTTACAGCATCTTTTACATATAAATGCAATTGATGTTTCTCCACATAATCCTCCGGTGATAGATCTTTTTTCGCGGAACCATCCCCATCCAATGAAACGTTTTCAAACAGTGCAAATTGTGCCATGGTTGTTTAAATTTTTTTAATTAAATCGAAGAGATACATTGATTGATATATCATTCTGTATTATATCATATTCTGTATTATTATTTTGTATTTTATATACAACAAAAATATATATATTTTAATTTAATTACACTTTTTTTTGAATTTTAAAAAATTATTAACAAAAAACCTTAAACGTTTTTAGTTTTTTTTGGCAGAGACATTACAGATGTACCTGGTATAATACCAAGCCAGCCCAGCCAGCTGGGCCAGCAAGCGGGCAAGAGTAACAAATATATATCGTCAGTTTAAGTTAGTTTATTAATATGTGGAGGAAAGATTATTTTTTCTTTTCTCTTTCTCTCTTTTGTGAACCATATGATATCATACATTTTATTTTGTTTTAACGTACATATACATATGTGTATTTTTACAACCCTAATAATTCTGCAATTTTGTTTAAAGCACCTTGATCGGATAAAATACCCATATGTGTCACGCCATTAAATGTATTGTATGTGAAATTATATTTATTTTCCAATAAATCATCTCTCCATACAAGTGCACGTGCTAATGAACGATTTGGTACTGTACCATCTCCATCATTTTCATTAAATACTTCAACAGGTGGCGGCGCTGATTTTCCCATTTCAATATCTTTAAAATCAACATTATATATATATCCATTCGGTGTTTTCACACCACTCCCTCTTAATACATGTGTGCTTACATCTGGTGATTTTGAAAATACATCATCCCCAAGAGTTAATTCCAATAAGTTATTATCCACAGTAAAACTTTTTGCATTATTCAACGAGGGAAAATCACCAAACAATTCAATCCAGTCATTACTTGTATAATTTTTACTTTTTGTTCGAACAATTATTTCATTTCCACTCCATAAATTTTTTTGTGGAAATAACCATGGTCCACTAGCACATGTACTTTGTACTGGCCAAAAAATGGACTGTTTCACCACAGGGGCATCAAAATTATCACCTGAAACCATTGCTCTTATTGTATTTACACTACCACCAAACGGAGGTGAAGTTGGAATGAAATTTGCTAGATATGTATCTTTCCATTCTTTTGTTTGTAATTGAAGAAAATGCAATGCTACTGGACCTCCCATACTATGAGTTATAATACTAACACGTTGATTGTTATTTTTTCCATATGTCGTTTCCACTAATTTCTTTAATTTTGCATAATATGGTAATGAATCATCACCACTAAATGTTTTCATAGTTGATAAACCATCCGCAGCAAGTCTCCAATCGTATGGTGCGCCTACTAAATTTACTCCAACTTCATAACCGTATTTTGTTGTAAGTAATTTGATCAACTCGTAATAATATTCTACTTTTTTCAACCCAGGATCAAGATATTGTATACCTCCAACATTACCCCAATCAACGGATCCATCAATGTCGACTCCCATTGCATTATGATATTGCTTTGTACTTGTATTATATTGTAAAACAATATTATGAAAGAAACAATCAATATTTTCTGGCAATAATTGATGCAACGATAACCAAATGCTAAACCATTTATTTTTACTATCTGTCTTACATATCCAATGTGGTTCAACTGCATTGTTTAATCTAGCATTAAAACTACTTCCAGCTAAACCATTTAAAAGAATAACTGGTGGACGAGCAGTCGTAGAACCAACTACATTGTTCGTAGTAGTACACAAAACAAAAATGGTTATAATTAATAATGTTACCGAAGAAGAAGAAAATCTCATTGTTTTAGACTATCAAATTAATTATTAAAAAAATTTTTTTTCGCTGTTCTTTTGCTATTTTCGTTTGTTTTTGAATATATATATATGTCGCTCTGCTTTTTTTTATTCTTTCTTATATCTTTTTGTCAATGCACACGTAGCTAGTTCATAGATGTCATATGTCTATATAGTAAAGTTTGATAAATTTTTTTTCAACTCTGTGTTCTTCGAATAGCACAATACCCAAGTTACAATATATAGAAGTTATAATAATATGATGACGTATGCACTAATTACACTATAATAGTACCAGGTATAATACCAACATGATATTGAAATTCTTGATTTTTTTTTAAGTTCCAGCCGCCTCCCAGACCTCAAATGCACGATTTTGTCCTTGATGTCATAGTGTCGATTGATCCAAGTATACAATATTCCTATCACAATCTCAAAAAATACATAATATAGACACAGCCCTAAAATTGTGAAAACCAGAAAAAGGAGATGTGCAGATTGCCTGGATTGATGCGCGTACACATTTTACTTGTACATTTTAGCACTTTACTAATAAATATATAAGTTATAGTTGATACGGCCCTGGAAGATGTAGAGAGAGAGATATTTGATTAGAGAGAGATCAATGATACATAGTATGAACAACAACCATGAAACATGTCTTTGAAAAAGATGCAACAAATGCGACAATAAATCCATTGTATATACAAAAAAATACATCTGTAGAAACGACAACAACAGAAACAAATATTAAATTATCCTACCATTGGATTATTTTTCGTGATAAATCCATTGTATATACAAAAAAATACATCTGTAGAAACGACAACAACAGAAACAAATATTAAATTATCCTAATATCACTGATGGCATATCTTGATTTGTATAATAACAACATCACTAATGCTGGCAAAAACCAAATCTTAGAAGTTTGTAAAAGCTATAAAAACGTAGAACACTGTGCAGTTTAAAAATACCTTCATTTATTTTAGAATCCAATAAATTATACGAAGTACTTGTTCTACCTTTTTTCTATTGTGTTCTCTTTCCAGTCTATCAACAATCTAAATCAACAATCGCAATCAATTCTTATGAAATCTAAAGTACGCGAAGACGCAGTACTGATGGTAAGCGAAGAGGCGAGGATCTCGACTAAATCTATAGAGTTGCTGGAATCAAGTGACAATAATTCAAAATAATTTATTTCATTTATACTTGATATGGGGAAATTAGAATACCACCGTATATAATTCCAATAAAAGAGTAGCACAGTACATGTACCAGCGCAAACAGGGAGCTTCTTCTCTCCTCAAAAAATGACATCGAAAAAAAATAAAAACAACTCACGTGCCGCTTTAACAACATTTTTAGCGGATTTTTCTGAAAACCCTCTCTATACATCTGCTGTGTCCATGTTAATTTTTATAACCACTCACTATTGATTTTGATCAAAAAAGGTAGAGAAACTGTTACGTATTTGATAGCATTAGGTTTTGTAGTGTCGTTAATTTAAGTATAAAATAATGCACACATGTCACACATATCATCCTCTAAAAAATGCCAAATTCAAATTTAAATAAAAATAATCACCAATATGATTACTTTAGATATCTTAGAACAACGCCTGCTTCCTAGTCCATACTTCGATGCATGTTTGGTATGTTTATTTTCGATCATCACCAAATCGATTTATTAATTTTGTACTTACTCGTAGTGTTTTGATAGGACATATAAATATCGGGTTGATAATGATCGAAAATAAACATACCAAACATGCATCGAAGTATGGACTAGGGAGCAGGCGTTGTTCTAAGATATCTAAAGTAATCATATTGGTGATTATTTTTATTTAAATTTGAATTTGGCATTTTTTAGAGGATGATATGTGTGACATGTGTGCATTATTTTATACTTAAATTAACGACACTACAAAACCTAATGCTATCAAATACGTAACAGTTTCTCTACCTTTTTTGATCAAAATCAATAGTGAGTGGTTATAAAAATTAACATGGACACAGCAGATGTATAGAGAGGGTTTTCAGAAAAACCCGCTAAAATTGGTTTGAGGGAAAATAAGGCGGCACGTGACTAGAACAAAAATCAAAATTATTTTGTAGTAGTTTTATTATTATTCTACTAATTATATACTTTTAATAAAATAGAAAGAAGTAGCTAATTTCAGAAATAGTGAGAAAACATACACAAACATTTGTGTACGTCTCAGAGATATGTGTTAGTAACGGTGTCATAACTATACATATATATATATCCTTCCATATAACAACAACAACAACAACAACAACAACAACAAGAAGAAGAAGAAGAAGAAGCAAACAATTCAATTTTTTTCATGGCATCAATATCATTTTATATTCAAGGGCGTAGAGAACTTGAAAAAGCAATAACATTTGATGAAAAGAAAAATTATCAACATGCTGTGACACATTACATACGTTCCATTGAATATCATATTGCTGGTTATAAACGAGATAAAAATGTCAATCATCGTAATCAGATTTATGTTAAAATACAATCATATCTTGAGCGTGCGGAAATGGTTAAAACATTGAAATTAAGTATTGAAGAAGCTACTAAAAATAGTAACAATAATAATACTAATAAAAAAACATCGAACACTAAAAATGATGATTATATTAATTCTCGTAGATTATCAAATAACAATAATAATAATACATCAAGCAATGAAGAGAAAATTATGTTTAAAGATATTAAAGGGTTGGAATATTCTAAAATGGCATTATATGAAAGTGTTATATTGCCGCAAAAACAACCACAAGTGTTTCAAGGTGCACGTAAACCATTTAAAGGAATATTATTATATGGACCACCTGGGACTGGTAAAAGTATGTTGGCCCAAGCATTATCTAATGAGGCAAATTGTCATTTTTTAAATATATCAGCATCTGATATTTTTTCAAAAGGTATGGGTGATAGTGAAAAGAATTTACGAAATATCTTTCAGCTTGCAAGGGAAAAAAGTCCATGTATATTATTTGTTGATGAAGTTGATTCCATTGGACGAAGTCGCCAAGGAGGTAGCAATAGTGATACCGAATCTACTAGAAGAGTCAAAACAGAGTTATTAAAGCAATTAGATGGTTTTGAATCGAATGATGGTGTCATGTTTTTGGCTGCTACAAACACACCATGGGAACTTGATAGTGCATTACGACGAAGGCTTGAAAAGAGAATATTTACTCCATTGCCAACGTTACGAGCACGTGCGGACATTTTAAAATCATCAATGGGTGATGAGAAATGTAATTTAAAAGAAAATGATTATATAAAAATTGCACAAAAATTAGAATGTTATTCAAGTGCTGATTGTGCTTTGGTAGTACGGGAGGCATTGATGGAACCAATACGTCAATTGTTAAGAAGCGAATATTTTCGAAAAGTACAAAATAATAATAAGAATCGTCGTTCTAATTTTGGTTATATAGCTTGCAATGCTAATGATGCAGGTGCAATTAAGATGAATATTTGGACTATAAATCCAGATGAACTCATTACGCCAACTGTTACTCTAAATGATTTCAATAAAGCTGTTGAACGAACGAAACCTAGTATAAATTTGAATGATTTAAAGCAACATCATGATTTTGCAAAAGAATTTGGTGGGATGCCAGACAAAAGTTTAGAGAAAAAGCTACAAGAAAGGGAAGATGTTGAATTGGCAAGAATTATGGCACAAAATAATAATAATAATAATAATGGCATATTTCGAAATGTTGTACGAAGTATTTCTGGTTTTTTCGGTGGTTGGTTGTCTTCTTCAAATAATCATCGTGAAAGTGCAAATAATAATAATACTGAAAAAAATAATACGAAAAGTAACAACGGTTCTAATCATCGTGGTAGTAGCAGACGTCCTAGTGAAAAAAAGAAACGGCGCGTTGCAGCTCCAGCAATGTAGGTGGGAGATTTAATGACACAAGGCATATCCTTTCAATTTTAATATAGTACTTAGTCAAAAACAAGAGAAATCAAAACACACACACACATATTTAAAAAGGAGAGTGCGTGGTATAATAAAATTGTACAAAATAAATGTTTTTGTCTTTCTCAGAAAAAATAAATTTATATTTAAATTACATTTTTAATATTAAATCCATAGTCCCTCTTCTGTAATAACGTTGCAGCCGACATGAATCAACCCAATGCAACATCCATTACCATCATAACTATAAAACCCGTCATAAATCCAACACTGCTATATTTCGTATTACCACTTTCACTCACTTCTGGTATTAAATCATCTACGACAACATATATCATAGCACCTGCAGCAAATGATAACGCATATGGTAAAACTGGATTAGCATATTTAATCAAAACCGCACCAAGGACACCAGCAATAGGTTCAACCATACCACTTGCTTGACCCCACATAAAACTTTTCCACATTGGCATACCTTCACGATATAATGGTAACGATACTGCTAATCCTTCTGGAAAATTTTGTAACCCAATTCCCCATGCTAGAGTAATGGCGCTACCCAAGCTCATTCCGCCATTTGTACCAACAGAACCAAACCCAACTCCAACAGCAAGACCTTCTGGGAAATTATGAACCGTAATAGCAACTACCAACAACATAATACGCTTGAAGCTTCTTATACGTTTTTCACTCATCTTTTCCACTTGTTTGTTATTTTTCTCGCTTTCATCCTCATTATCGCCATTTTTTTTGCCACGACGTTTTCTTGTGCCACTTTTTGGTGTCTTGGAACGTTTTTTTGGTGATTTTTTTTTCGGTGTTTTTTTTTTACCATTATTATTATTATTATTATTCATTTCCAACGCATTCCTTACATCAGCTGCATTTTCAGGTAATATTTTTTCTGCTAATGCTATACCTATTCCACCTAATGCAAATCCAACAGCCGCAGGAAACCAAGTCCATTCATAATTTAATTCCTCTGATTTTTCTATGCATGGCGCTAACAAAGACCAATATGATGCAGCCACCATCACACCACCAGCAAAACCTAATGAACCATCCAATAAATTCCTATGATCACCTTTTGGTATCAAAAATACTAATGCTGCACCAAGTGCAGTTAAACCCCACGTTAATAATGTACCTAAGAACGCATTGTATATTGGGTCGTTGTTTTCATCAAATGGCGGAAACATATTTATAAATTCACGGTAGAATGTAGAGATTGTATATACGTATATGCTATTTAATAATGTACCTAAGAACGCATTGTATATTGGGTCGTTGTTTTCATCAAATGGCGGAAACATATTTATAAATTCACGGTAGAATGTAGAGATTGTATATACGTATATGCTATATACTAACTATACGAGAGTGAATGAAAAGGAGAGGGACTTAAATAAACAAATTGATTTTTGTATTTTTTTATTTGAAATTTCTAATAATTAATTATTTTTTGGTTGTTTTTTTGAATTTGCCATTATGTAACTATAAAATTGGTACAGATGTATTTATGATAAGCCCTTCTCTCAAGTACAAAAAATACCTAATCTGGCCTATCAAATATATCAAACAAATTCAAAAAAACTTCATAGGGACCATTTTCACGACAATATCAATTAACAAAAAATCTCCATACTTAAGTTTTAAGTATATTGCCAAAATTATGTAAATTAGACTACCAACTTTATACTACATTTCTCTAACACCTCAAACACGAATATTTTTGCTAATTTTATTTTCATTTTTAAAAGTTCCGCCAAAGTGGGTACGAAAATTGAGAAATTTCATCAGATATATAAAATTTGCATTACGTCTCCAAACATCATTTCCAACATTTTCACCCCATATAAACTTCCACATCCGTACTTTATATATATAACTTGTATCTCTAAACTCCAACCAAAATAAATATTACATTTACATGAAACGCTAGACCCAAAGTGAATTTTCATCAAAAAATGCTCATTTTTTGACACTTTTATTAAGGTTTTACAAGCCTATTCCATAGTAAGGGTACTTTGACATGCAATTGAAACGTCGTTAGTAAAGTAGGTTCCTGAAACTCAGTTGTCATCAACTTACTCTTAAGTTTGACTCTATACATGTAAAAAAGTGATTCTAACCTACTTTTGTATCAATATTTTGATTGACTTAACCTATTCCATAGTAATGGTACTTTGACATGCAATTGAAACGTCGTTAGTAAAGTATCTTCCTGACACTCAGTTGTCATCAACTTACTCTTAAGTTTGGTTCTATACATGTATAAATGAGAATCGAACCTACTTTTGTATTAATATTTTGATGGACTTGATATATATTGTGTCAACTATACCCTATTTTGCATGACATTCTCATGTGGCTGAAAAAGGCCAAGAATTCCAAGTCGATTTTGAATCACAACAATTCTAAATGGACCTAGAAATCTTCATTTTGAACATGCAACATAAAAAATTTTGATAAAATGTCGTAGTTTCTATGTCATAGGTGATATATTTAACTTTTCTCCGAGAGTTTACATGTATAATTATGTTTTTAAAGAAAAGTGCTGAAAAAAAA
>LT649756.1:0-14483 GCA_900128395.1 Stramenopiles sp. TOSAG23-2
CTCAAGACTAGCTAATTCTTTATTTGCTTCTTCTACACCAGATTTCTTATTATCCGTATCTGAATCGCTGTATGTTCCATCGCTCGTATAGGAATTATATGTTGCTGAAGACATTTTCTTCTTGTTGTTGATGTTATTGTTTGTGTATGTATGATTGTATCGAATTATTATTATTATTATATCTTTGTCCCTCAATCTCTCTTCTAATTTGATCTGGTTTTAAATATGCCCGCTAAAATGTAAATCACATATATATATACATATATATGGCATCTATTTAATATATTATTAGAACAATTAGCAAAGTGCCAAAATAAATATAAATATATAAATAAACAATAAATATTTGTCTAATAATAATAATAATCTATTATAATAATAGTAATTTATTATTTATTATTATTATATTTATTATAACCAACTGTCATTCTGGCATTCATCACGCATCCCAACTCCAAGTCTTTACTATTGTTGTATTGTGTGTATAGTGCTATACGGATATCATGATATATCATAATGTATGATTAGCTAGAGCTAGCTAGCTGGGCTAGAGCTACCACCACACAGCATTTGTATGGAATTTTGATGCAATAAAATAAACCGGTACACTATTGTGTTTTTTGATGTAAAAATGTTAAAACAAATTTAAAATGACAAAAAAAAGAGGAACGAGGAACATGAGTGAAAAAAAGGGGACAATGAAGACAATTTTAACAAATTAATACTAAAAATGCAGATTTATTACTTGCCTGTATATTATATTGATTAGATCATATATACTAATATACATATATATTATAGATATATATATATATACAACAGAAGATGGTCATTATGTATAAGATGGTACAAATGATAACATGTTTGTTACTTTTATCTTTGATGTTAATGCAAACAACAAATAGTACAACATTACGAGCTTCTTCAGGTGCATCTGGACCTTCAGACCCCGATATTGTCCCAGTAGCAAAATTAGAAAAAGATGTAGCAGCTGAAGATAAATTAGCAGATGATGCTGCAAAGAAACTACGTTCTGATAAAGAAAAATTGAAAGCAGCAAAGACGGATTTAGCACAACAATTGGCCGAAGCAGCAAAAGCTACGGAGGAAACTCATGGTGCAGCGGAAAATGCTTTAGACCCGAAATTTGATAAAATGTTAAACGGCACCATGGTGGAGACAAAACAAGCAAAAGATGCATTAAAATTGGTTAAAAAATTATCTGAAAACATGACTTTGGAACAATTAGATGCCATGTCATTAAAAAAAGAAGATGCAAAATTCAGAGAAGCGGAATTAGAACGATGTGCAATGAACGTAGCGCGATTAAAAATGAAATTCAACAATGTTACACACGCTGTTAAATTACAAAAACAGTTAAGTGTTATTGCTACACAAAGTTTACAACGTGCTTTGCACAGAGCTAACCAAGCAAATAAAAATGCACGCAATGCTCCACATATTGAGACGGCTACGATTGCTGTTCAACTGGAACGCGCACAAAATGCAACGAAACGTGCACGCGTATTCTATATTGAATTGAAGAAACGAACTGCATTGACAAAACAAGCTGAAAAAGCAATGGCTGCAATGAAAGAACGTGTGGAAGACCAAAAAGCACAATGTTCTGGTTTTGGTAAAAATTTAAAGCAAAAGAAAACGGAAGAGGTAGATGGTGGAGTTGATGCTATGCCAGCACCAGAGGAGATTAAAAAAGACCCAAAAAAGTTGCCACCATGGTTTCAATCCTTTTTAAAGAAGAATGGATGGAAAGGGCCGAATGAAAAGAAAGTTAATAGTCAAAAAAATGGAGGCACAAACATTGCATTTGTTGGTAAAGATGGAAAGAAAAAAATCTTAACTGATGCAAAACTTACAGTTTCTTTGCATATTAAACCTGTTCAAGGTAGCAAACAAGAAGCTGCAGCAACTGGTGCATCATCCGCTGCAACTGGTAGCGACGATGGGGATGAAGATGGTGATAGTAAGACTGGAAGCGCTGCGTCTGGAAGTGCAACAGGTAGTGACAATAATAATGATGAAGATGGTGATGATGATGAAAATAAATCTGATGAAAAAGAAGCAAAAGAAGATTCCTCATCATCTGGTCCATCTGATGATTATAATAGGGACACTGCAACTGGTAGCGCTGCAAGTGGTGCAACCGGTAGTAGCAAACGTAGAAAAAAAACTGCAGCAAGTGGCGCAACTGGATCCAGTACAGGTAGTGCAACTGGCAGCAGTGCTAGCGGTGCAACTGGTGATGATAGTAATAGTAATAGTGAAGTAAAGAAAGTATCCACAAAACAATCTAAAGTTGATACTGAATTAAAAGAGGCAAATAAAGAATTAATTGGTTTAGAAAAGAAATTAAAAATGCCTGTTGAGAAAGCAAATAAAGAACCAACGTCAGAGGATGATAAGAAATCTGGTTTAGAAGAAGCAAATAAAGAATTAGCTAGTCTTGAGAAACAGTTAAAAATGCCAGTTGAGAAAGCAAATAAAGAACCAACGTCAGAGGATGATAAGAAATCTGGTGTAGAAGAAGCAAATAAAGAATTAGCTAGTCTTGAGAAAAAGTTAAAAATGCCAGTTGAAAAAGAGCCACCAAGTGGTAAAGTCACTCCACAAAAAGAAACATCAAAAGGAGATGATCAAAACGATAAGAAAGCAGCAGCACCTGCTCCTAAAAAAGAGGAAGAGGAAGAGGAAAAACCATTGCCAAAAGCACCAAAAGCTGATAAAAAAGCAATTAGCGAAGAAGATAAAGAAGCAGTATTACAGGAAGGGACAAAAACAAATGCAATTGAAGGCACTACCATTAAACCGAAAGTTGTTAAACAAGGTACTTTACAGAAAAATCCTTGTGGATGTTATGCTATGCCTCATTGCGCTTGTGACAAGAGATAAAAAAAGTAAAATATTTTTTATATTAATATCATACGCTCGTATATTTTTCAAAATATTTTAAATTTTATTCACAAATGTTTTTTATAATTAAAAATAAATTAATATAATTTTACTAAAAAATTATTTACCATATGAGAAGTAAAACTAATTATAACTTTACGTAGATTTTAACCAATTACACTTATATGCATATTTAAATAATTACGAACCATAAAAAGAGAAGATATATTATGATAATAAACGCAAGTTTTTCTACACTAAACGAGGGGTATCTAAGATCTCTCTTTCAAGGATCTAGGAACTGCCAATGATTTATAGTAATATACATGCAACAACAACTTTTGTACATCAGCAGTATTCAAATACATTTTTGGTACACGTATTTTTCACCCCTCTTCACACAGTTTTTGACAGGTTCTCGTACATACATATATATATAGAAAGACTTTTTCTTTGGTTCAAAAAGATTTTTTATAACTGCATATATCAGTAAATTACAATAATAAAAAAAAATAATAAAAATATTTTATTATAAATTATCATGTTATAAGAGTATTTTAAATACCGCACAGAGCCTAACTCTTAATAGACTAAACACTCTCTAATAACAAACTCATAAAATGATAAAGCAAATATCTAACTGCTAATGTGTATATGCTATAGCTATATTTCTTTTTATTTATTACGTAATGCTCTTCTTTCACCTCTTTGTGTAGCAACGAAACCTTTCGATATTGTTGCTACAGTTCTCCTAGCTCCACATGAATTACATTCTACAAAAAATAAACGTGAGGCTTGTTCTTTAACTAAATTTGTATCTGGTGATTTGCACATTTTGCATGTAACGTATTCACCGATGTATTTTTTCAATAAAGATTCAATTTTCTTAGGGACAAATGTACCTTTGAAGATTAAACGTGCATTACCATCAGTAGATCCAGTTGTACCAAGTTCAGTAATAAAATATTGATATACATGGTCTGGTTTACGTTTAATAGTTTCACAAATTTCTGGAAAGTTCACCCACATACATTTTCTGGTACCAATTCTCATAATTTGTGGCGGCTTCAACTTGTACCGCTTCCTAGCCATCAATTCAGGATTCTTCTCTTTCAAACTAGAATATATCCTGGTCAACATGGTTTCATATGAATATAAACCAGCTGCACTATCACTATCATTTGGACTACCACCGACTGCACCACCTTTATCTTTGGATTTTTTCTTATCTTTCTTTTTCTTTTTTTTCTTCTTTTTTTTCGCCATCGATGCGAACATGTCCGTCATGTCCACATCTTGTATTTCTTCTAACGTTGCTGCTGGTTGTTCTGCCATTTTAAAAAATGATCTTTTACTGAGAAATATAACAATTATTTAATCAAATGACTACTAGTGACAACTATTACGTCCATTGACAATCTATATATTTCATCAATCTATTTTGAATGATAAGTAATTTCTGGTGGTGGTGGATGAGGACGACATTCCCTTTGCTGTGTAGTGCCTTTGAACCGAAAAAGTGAAAAATAGCAGACGAAGACCAGTAAGAGTTTTTAATGGTTGTTTAGATGCCATTTATATTTTTTAAGGTAGAATCCAATATAGGCAAAATATATGTTCAAAGTACAACGTAAACGTATTTGTTTACACTGTTTATATTCTGAATTCTAAAAATTATAATTTCAATAATAATTAGTATAATTCTAGAATAATAGAATGACTAGGTATTCCCACCTCAAAACTCAAAAACTCACTGGTGAACTCTGGGGACTCGAACTTTTTGATTTTTTTGGAGTTACTGGAAGTTCATTCTTTGGTTCCTTAAACGTTTTTTTATTACTAGAGTTTTTATCTAATTTTGTTGATGATTGTGGACTTGTCGGTCGACTATTTCTTGAGCCTCGACTACTTCGTCTACTTGGAGTTTTGCTACGTTTACCATCTATATCTCGATCAGAGGCACTATCTCCAGGAACATGAGACCATGCATTACCCATATCAGATTCCTTTACCTTTGATAAAACACCTTTGATCATATTTTCAAACTCTGGGAATGTTAAATCTTGAATAACTACTAAATGTTCCACTGGCAACGTGTGATCTAAGCGATCACGCCAAACTTTAACTCGATATTTATGCATAACGTTTTGTGCCAAAGTTATTTCTTCTAGATTATCCTTGTTTTCTGAGGTTTTCGCTTCAATCGGTACAGGTGACATTCCAGAACTGAATGAAATTTCAACACGATATCGATTATTATTCAGCTCTTCATCATCAAGATCATCATCATCAAGTCCGTCATCATCATCATCTTCATTATTATTCTCACGAACTTCTTCACCATTCATATAGTTGTTTGAAGCGCTATTAGCTCCATCGTGTTGCTCCTCATTAGTATTTTCTTCAGCGTTTGAGTTGCCATTCATATTGTCATTATTTAATTCATTTGATAAATTCCTTGTAGCACCTTCTTGTTCAAGTTGTCTTTGCTCTACTTCTTCATCATCAAACTCTTCATCGTCTTCTTCTTCTTCTTCTTCATCATCATCATCATCAAGAATTTCATATAATCTAATAACAATATGAGTTAAATAATTTAATTCAGCACTCGAAGATAAAAATTTACGCGCTTCCTCGGATAATGGAACATTTCCATGCCTATCAGACACATTACCACTAATGTCATCTGATAAGTCGACTAAGTTATCTACCATAGCACCAAATCGGAGTACATTCAACACCGCATGTACATGCGACTCGCTTGTAAAATACAATCTTGTACGCACGTGTCGGGAGAGACTTCTAATATTTAATTCGCTCATGTAGCTAGAATCTAACCGGTATACCGTTTCATGTTTAAATTCCGATCCTAAAGTAGCAGATGCAGCTAAATCAGCAATTATTTTACGCAGTAAACGTTGAGAAATTTTCGCACCAATGCCAATCTTTTCAGGTAATTGGCATCCATATTCTTGCGGGATAACAACATCTGCAAGCGCTTTTGCAAGCACGTATAGATCTGGTACCCCTTTAATATCCAATACAACGGCATGGTTATGCAACACGTCATATTTAATACAATCGTATATATCAGGAATTTTGGATATATCCCATTTGATGCTTCCATCTTTTTTGCTTATTTTTTTTACCAAGTCATTCTCTAATTTTTGCCACCTCATTTTAATTAATTCGATCTCTTCGCCCCATTCATCAATATTAATTTCGATCGGAGTTACACCCGGCTTTTGTGAGGATTTTTTCGATGATGACCCACTGCGATTAAGGCGCTGTTTACGTTGATTGTTGACAATGTTAAGGACTTCAAGATCGGTTCCAACTGGAACATCTACAGATACGCTGCCGTTGTCATTTGCTCTTGAATTATTTGCCAAGCTATTGCTTATATGCTCCAAGGATGATGTAAATGACTTGATCAAGTTATACAACCTATGCAATGCATCATTCATATTCCCTAGAAAATCTAGTGCAGCTAAGACAGAATCGGATTTCGTTGGAGCAATTGCCACCTTTAACTCCGCAAGGGACATCTTTGCAGAAATATTTTTATGAAGTGACTTCTTTACCTGTTTCATATGACCAGATGCAGCGCTGGAATCATCTAATAAATCTGTGACATGCTCATCAGCTCGCACAAGACTGGTTATTATAGGTGGTAATGGACCTTCTAAATTCAAAAAACCTTTTGCAAATGCAGCAGCTGTTGTCACCACGCGCCCTTCATCACTGCTGTAAATTTTTAAGTCATGCCGAAATGTTGAGTGCAAACGCAACAATCCCGCGTTTTCACCAGGGTACAATTGGTTCCTACACCATACACCTAGTCTCTCGGCTTGTTTTCTACCTCGCGATGTTAAAACTCCACCCCATTTCACAATAACTTCGACTTTTGTTACTTCTTCTGTAAGTGCAATTGTCACTTTATTATTTGTATCATCATCTTTCATTTCCCAACTATTACCACTTTTTGGTGGTTTTGGGGAAATGTTTAGATTTGCATTTTGTACAATATTTAATGAACTAAGTCGTGATATCGACGGCAATGATTGGAATTGTTGTTCCTGGGTTGCGTTTTTCTCTTCATCAGTATTTCTATTTGGTGACGTACTGTTGTCCCGTTGTAAGTGACTCCTTTTAAATGCGCCATAGTTACCACCATTTGAAACGGCGGGAGCTGGTAACCGGACTGGGGAAAGCGGTATGTTTTTATTATTATTATCTTTATTATATAGTAAAGGGCTATTAAAGGCATTAGTAATTGGCGAACATTCTTCATCCACGTTGCTAAGATTAATTTTTTTCCACTCCATCGGTTTAATTTGAACTTTACGATTAATACCAGAAAAAGAACCACCACGATTTAATGCTCTTAATAAATTTGTCAGACTTTCGATTTCCTTTTCCACATCTTCCATATCATCATCTTGATTAATATTATCATCGCTACTGCCATTACTTTTATCGTTGCCCATATTATTTCCTTTTTTTAACTCAACTAATATAGATTCAGCTGTTTTTACAACAGTTTGTAATTCAATAGAACTTTTCAATTTCAATTCATCTCGTGGAGAAGTTGCAAATTGTTTATGGAGTGATATCCATTGCGCGTTTTTCGTTTTGATTTTCAATTTTTCCTTCGGTGTACGATCACCATGTCGGAAAATGCCAATAACACAACGCAATTCTTCCTTCGATGGATCACTATTACCAATCGAAGTAGATTTTTCTCGAGATTCTTCAAGATAATCAGTAACGCCATTTGCTAAATTTAATCCATCTGCGTCTTTTCTCTCATCCGTATTGTTATCCACAGATTGTGCGTCGGTGTTGGAGGTTGTCGCATCTTTTTTACTAGTATCTGATTCCAAATTAATCGATTCCCCCCATGGGGTTTCGTCGATTTCCTTACTTTCAAAACCTGGTAACGGTGTTAATTCTGTTATTGATGCTCTCCTATCTAAATGTCGACCCATATATCTAGTGAGCATTTCACGCAATATGCTAGCTGCATCTTCATAATATTTAACAGAGGTTTTAACAAATGAAAATCCATTTACATCGCAAACATATGATTTATTTCTACATTTTAAAATATCAAAACCACAAAATCGCATGCCAAACGATAATACAACCTTTCTTGCCATCAATTTTTCGAATGGTCGCAATACAATTGGAAAGCGCACCTCTTTACCATTTTTGTCACGTTGAACGATCCCATCTAATGTTGGTGCTTTTCTCGCTTCAGCATGAACGTAGGATGGACCACATGTGTAAACTTTGATATCCGTTCCACCAGTCGATAGAAATGATTCATATATATACGAGCCTTTCATACGTATATTGTTTTCATCAGCATAAAATTTACTAGACCGATCATTGACTTTTCGAAATAATCGTTTGCTACCTCCACCGGTTTTAGAGGAATAGTAAACATAAATATTATGATCTTCACCATCAACAGGCTTTTCAACAAATGGTTTCTCAACTTTCTTACCATTTACGATGATATAATCTTCTTTCTCAATGACCACTGGCATTGGTGCGCCTTCATAGCCATCTCTGCTACAAAATACGTGTGGTGGCACAGCAATGTGATTTTTTTGCAAATGGTTATATACTCTGCGCCGATCCCTCAAGACATATTCAGATTCTAAATTATTACAACACCATGGCTGTCTTAATTTAACGTATTCCTGTGCTTTTTTTAATGGAAATCCACCAGAGTAAAATCCGATCAAACAATCTACAATGGGCCATTTTTCCACTGGGTCATTTAGTAAACAATCATTACCAAATATTACAATTTCAAATTCTTTCTCTGGTAAGCGGCGCATGATTTCTTTCATCGGTCGACTCCGGGATTTCTTATCCATAGCGCATATACCTAATGTAATTTTTCTCGTTGCTTCTTTTGCCTCATTTATCTCTTCCTCTTCTTCATATTTACGCTTATCTTTCATAGCTTTCTTTTCTTCCTTTGATTTTGGGCTTTTAATTTTTTTCAAACTACCAGTTCTACTCCTTAAATTAGATCCACCAATTTCACTACCATCACTACTATCACCACTTTTAACAAGTGAATTATTATTTTGAGTATGCATGCCATCCTTTGCCTTGTCTGTAGCACCAGCATTGCCATTATCATCGTCATCATCGCCTTTTTCGTCGTCATCATCATCATCAGCTTCATCATGCGCTGCATACGGATTGCAAATGCTTGCATAATCTACCATCAAATGTGACAAATCTTTCATTTCAACCGGTAGCTCTGAATCAAATTTTGTGCCAGGTTTCAAATCCACAAGATTTAAAAATGTCTCAAACGTAATATTCTTTTTACCTGCATCACCGCCAATTAGCATCCATGACAATATACGAGATTTCAATTTTTCATCTGTAAATATTCCATATTTACCCATAATATTTCTACGATCTTGTTGCGTTACTACAAGGGAAACGCCAGTTGAACCAATTTTCTTTTTAATATTTGTTACCAATTCCAATTTTAAATATTTGCGTACGGTAATAACATCAGAGCCATATTGTTCAATTTGGCCAAGTCCCTCTGCAACACTAAGATTCGATCCGTGATTAATAAATGCCCTAACTAAATTGACTAATTCAACCACATTCAATGCCCCATTATTTGGATTATCCATCGCACGGAAAGAAAACCGCAGTCTATCCTCTAACGATCCAGCAGTAAGCCCGGCAAATGTAACAGCAACTTCACGTAGATCGACGTATTGATTTTCATCTTTATCAAATACATAAAATAAACGTTCAATTAAACGCCGATCGTTCCGTAGCATTTCACCATGCCTACTTTCCG
Source organism: Stramenopiles sp. TOSAG23-2 (assembly GCA_900128395.1). NCBI lineage: Eukaryota > Stramenopiles sp. TOSAG23-2. Next base: position 9,761 of record LT649756.1, read on the forward strand.
TTTGGTCACACATTTGTTCAAAAAAATCAGCAAACGAATTAATATCCGCTTTCGACTTGATGTTACCAAAAATTCCAGTTTTCTCCCAGTGGTTGTGCAATTTACGTATATATAACTTTCCAAAAATTTTATAAATTCTTGATGTCGTTGCAATTGCTAATTGCATATGATTAAACTCTTCCATTCGCCTTTTAATAAATTTCTTATTGCTATAACTATCAACCTTTTTATTGCCACGTATTGAGCGATCACGACTACTTGCTTCTGTTGAACTGTTTGCATCTTTGCAAAAGTTATTATCGGTACTTGAATCCCCACTATTTTGAAATGCACTGGATGTTTTTTTACGCGATCGTTGCCTTCTTGAAGTCGGTCTTTCTAATTTATCACCACGCATTTTATCTTTATTTGAAAGTCCAAGTTTGCTACCAACTCGTCTTAATGGACCACTGTTGTTGCTACTGGTCGTAGTATCGGACATTGTAGCTGCTAATAAAATTTCATTTTTCTTCCGAGTAGACGGTGATTTTGGACTGCTAGTTCTACTACTATTTCTACTGGAAGTGTTGTTGTGGTTGTTATTATTTTTAATAGGTTTAAATTCCATGATATTATTATTATTGTTATTCCCACTGGAGGAAGAAGAAGATGGTGAGGATGAATTACTGGTAGGTATATTTAAATTTCCAATTGTTATATTTGCCATATGGCTGTTGTTGTTGTTGTTGTTTATGTTGTTGTACATGTATATTTATATTTATTATACTATGCATATTTTGCTTACTATACCTGGTGGCTTAAATAAAAAAAAGATGATAATAATTCTTGAAGAAGAAAATTATAAACTATACTTAAGAAAAAAAATAGTAGTGTAATTCAATTTAACCAGGGAGTTCTCCCTGCTTAAACAGTTTAATTTATAACACGTGTTAGTGTCACAATGGCTATCCCGTTGGATCCAAAATTAAAAAAAAACGGATAGCCCCTTAAGTGTTTCACAGTCCTTAATGTTCTAAAAATAATAATAATAAAAAAATGATGTGTATTATATATAGAATATGTTAAAAATGTAATCATGAATATCTGACGAAACAAGTTATAGAAACTTATAATAATAATATTTTTTTTATTGTATTGTCTATTTTGTTTTTCCTTTCCATTTTCTTTTCTTTGATTTATGTTTTATTGATTTGTTTTGGTTGAGTCTTTCGAAGATGGACTTACAGCAACAAGTGGTGCTTCAACAAGGGCATTCTATTAAATGGAAAAATATAACCGCACCTTTTATTCATAGTGAGGAAGTTTTAATATATAATTTAGTCCGAGTTAGTTCCATATTGTCTCTTTTTGGTTCGTTGTTCGTTTTATTTACATGGTACGCGTTCAAAGATATACATTTTTTCTCTCGAAAATTAATTGTTTACACAAGTATTGCTGATATATGCTCGTCAATGGCATTTTTGTATGGGACATTTATTCAAGGTTACAAGGAGAATACACATGCATCAACACAATGCGTTGTACAAGGTATATTAATACAATTTTTTTATCTTGCTTCATATGTTTGGACAGGAAACTTAGCAATACATTTGTATCAAATTTTAATTAATAAAATAGACGGTGCCGAACGTCTTGAAATACGATACCATCTCTTTGGCTGGGGAGTACCTCTAGGAATCTGCATTTATCTTATGTATGAGGAATTTTTGCTACATGAAGAAGTTTTTGGTGGGGCACAAAGACCATGGTGTTGGATAGAAAATCATAGTTCAAAAAATTTAATGTGGACTACAACAGGTGTTTTTAAGCAATTTATTTTTTTTTATGTACCACAAGTACTGGTTTTTGCAATGAATGCGTGTATATATAGCATTTTGATAAGTAAAGTTAAAGGGTCTGTACTTGGTGAAAAAATGCGTAAACGATTATTATGGTATTTACTTTCGTTTTTAATTGTAGCAATATGGGGCATATTACATCGTACGTACCAAGTCTTAGTGCCAGATCATCATCCAAACTTTTATTTATCCATTATCGAATCATTTTTCTCGCCATTGCAAGGGTTTTTAAATGCTATTGTATATGGTACATCGAAAAAAATCGGTTTTCGATATATACAATGGTTTACTAAAGATAATGGGGATAAAGAGTTTTTAAATAATTTAACAAGATTAGATGATACAAATGATTCCAGCATGCATATTAGTTTTTTACACAATGAAAGCTATAATGGCGACAACAATACAAGTTTTTCATCTATTTACAATAAAGGATCGCCTCCGTCATTGGTTTCGGACGATGCGCATTTGCATGATGGGGATGCAAGGTATAGACCATTAATAGATCCAGTTGCAACTGTAGCATCATCTGGACATCAGAGGCAAATGCATAATGGAATCGGTAATCTTGAGAATAATAGCGACATTGTGGAAGGGCATTCATTTGTTTATATTCCTCGACGTTTAAATTCACCAAAGAAAAATCTGGATCGCAACAATAATTAAAAAAAGGAATGTGATAATGCATATATGCATATATTAAAATGATACTTCGTATGATTAGGATATTTATTGATTATATATATATATATCCGTTTTCGATCAACTGCAAGTTGATATAACATCTATTTGCCTTCATTGGTACGACGTATTCTCTTTTCTGAGAATATAAAACACCCTAGTGTGAGATAGATATTATTGCCTCAGTTATTTTGTATTATTTTGAAGAGTATGTATAAGGAATTATCACATGAGACTCTTCGTACTCGTATTTTTATAAATATTTTAAAAATTAAAATTTACGAAACCGTATGCATATGATACATCATAAATTAAAATTATTACGAATAATGATAAAATATTATCTTGATAATATTGAACGAACGGTACGAGTACGAAGTAATATACTCTCGTACTGCATATATTTAATCTCTCACTTTTAATTTTTCAACACACACCAACAAATATTACTTTCTCGTATTTTTACTTCATCATCGTATGCATAGATTTAATTTCTAGCTTTTCTACAGCAAGTTTCGTCTTTTGTTCTTGTTGCAGGACAGTATAACCAGCCGTATATTTAAAGATATGTACACAATGCAACGAACGATCACACACAAAAATGCGTTCTTCATCAAATTTTTCATCCGGATCTACCCCATTGCATTTATTGCATTTTACCGTTTTCACTTGGGCCGGCACTGTCACACATGCGACTGAGATGGGCTCTATCATACTACCCAACTCATGCCCTTGCGTGCCCCACGTACATAGACATTCTAAATATATCCTTGGAATCCTTCGTCTAACTTTACCATTAGGTCGACTTTCATACTGCCATGAATCTACTTTTTCAATATCTCTTAGATCTTTTAATTCGTATGGGCCATAATCAACAACACGATGGAAGATTTTAATGCAGTGATGTCCAGTATCTGCGACAATATAATGGTCATAAGAATCTACTGTTATATCAGATGGATTATGCAATGATGTTGCTTCACCAGGGCATGGCTGTTCCGGATGCATAATTTCCACTACCCATTTCCCTTGTGTTTTCCCTGTAGGATCTTTTAAATGTCTAAAACCTTGAATCCTATGATTTTCGCTATCAGCAACTAACAATCTCCCAAACGAGTCAAATGCCATGCCTTTAGGTCTCCGCAATTCTCCTTTGTTTTTGCCGGTCGATCCAATAGTGTATAAATACGAATTTCTGTGACAATCAACGGCATTTCTTAATTTGTGATCGTCGTGATTATTGAAAAAATGGATACAATTTTGATCATGATCGGCAACTGCTAACACATTTATGGAAAATGTGTCCAACAAAGCACTGCCCCATGGCCTTTTAAACACTGGTTGATACGTGGGTACAGAGTCACGAAGATCATTTCTTGGTAGTAAACGAACTTGGTACTTCTCATCACTTGTCAGAAAACGAAATATGTAAAGTCCAGTTTCTCGATCAATTGCTATAATATCGCCTTCTACCCAAACCGATTTCCCCGTAAGCAACTTTACATGTCCTTGTACACTGCGTGCTATGATAGACTCGTATGGTAGAAGGAACGGCTTCTGTATTCCATGAATTTTCTTATTTGCTTTGTTGATAGGGACAAAGAAGAAAGAGTTAGACTTAGACTGTTCAACTTGACCTGATATACAGCGCTGAATCGACTTGGTTAATAACACCACTCCAGCAAGGTATAATTTTTCCTCAAAATACGTATCAAATAACTCTCCAATTTTCAAACAGATGTCTTTCTTTTCACAATTTTCTTCAAATTTGAAATTTTGCGTTGCTACAATCTTAAAAACCATGACAGAGGCATAAATATGAAGATGTGTATCAAAGATGATATCATTTTTTTCATCTTTAGATATGTCAAGCACTTCAAGTTTATAATCAGCGATACATTTCTGCAAAAAAGGGAACAAATTCTTACTTCTTTGCTGCGTTTCAATCTCCTTTAAAATATGTTGAGAGGATAGGATGCAGTCTCGATTATGCTTGTTTTTATTCAGTTGATTAGCAACAGATTGCCGTTCAGAGAGTTGCATCTCTGCCTCGTTCTTAGCTATTTGTGTTTCTACTATAAGCAGTTCATTTGTTAACTCTTTTTTCAATGCATTAATTTCGGATTTTACTAGCTTCTTATGTTCTTCTAAATTCTTTACTTTTTTTATTTTGATTTCAACAGGTTTTTTCCATATTTTTTTCC
>LT649757.1:2220-14453 GCA_900128395.1 Stramenopiles sp. TOSAG23-2
ACCATTATTTTCTTTTTTACCAATGATAAATTATATTTTTTTACTGGTAATTACATTTTATGGATATGCATTACATTTGGTTCTTTCTCAATCTACTGATGATGATAGTTTGACTTTATATTTATATATGTATGGTATTATATGTATATTTGATGTTGGTTTTTTTTTCTCTACTCGTCCTGGAGATATTTTGAAATTTTTAATTGCCACATTATTAGTAAAAAATGGTAATGGAAGTAGTATTTATTTATGTTATTTCATGGTGGCATGTTTATATATGTGGAGTGGTATTAGCAAATTACGTGGATATTTTTCTCAATTTGTATTTCAATATTGGTTTTGTTTAATGTCACCGGTATCGTATCATATAAAATTTTTATATTTAAATGAAAATGGTTGGCCAACGAAATTTGGTATTTGGTTTGGATGGTTTGGTGCTTTACAAGAAGCTATTGTTGGCATTTGTATGTTAATTCCATCTACAATGGTTCCGTATGCAACAGAAATACAATATGGTGCTGTTTGTTTAGGTACATTAATGCATGTATTTATATTTATATTTGGTATTGGGCCTTATCGATGGAACATCATGCAGGTATATTTATTATGGGCAAGTTATATTATTTCATGTGAAAGATATTCAAATAATAATAATTATAATACTAATGGAGGTGTTGGTAATTTTTTTACTACTGAATTGTTAAAAGATAATAATGTTGATGGTGTGAATAACAATGGTATTGTAGTATTTGTTTATGGAATTGTTTTTGGAATGATTATCCCAATCATTGGTTTATTTAGCACAAAATTGCTTGGTAAATATTTGGGTGGCTATCGAATGGGAAACTTTCACTTCGCTGGGAATGAATTTGCAACATTATTTTTACTTGATAATAAAAATGTTAAAAAAGAAATGATTAAAGATATTAATGAATATGAACAATATATAAAATTTTCATTTGGTGCAGATACGATGGATATTCGTCCATGTATTAAAGAATATAAGAAGACACATACACCATTAATGTTACGTGATGAAATGTTAAACAACATCATGTTAAATACTAAATTTGATGAAAGTTTGGAAATTATTACATTGCGTTATGCAGGAATTATCCGTGAAAAATACACTAATAATGGTAAATTATTGATGTTCCAAGCATTTCCAATTAATTTTTTTCATGGCACGACGAAAGAATATGAAATTTGGGATTTGTCCGATGGCATCGACCATCGCCGTTTAATTAAAACTGGCCATGTTGATTTGCCATGGGAAAGGTATGATCAGATAAATGGTGGTATTGTCAGATGAGAGGAGAGTATATAAGTAATGTGGATCTATTATAATCTTGTTGAACAAGATTATGGACATCAAAAAAGAAGAGAGCCGGAGAGCCAGAGAGCAGATGTGATGTACTCTGGACACACCAGAGATTTTCCTTGCCAGTACCTGACAAGGAAAACAGATGTGATATGTATACACGATGAGTGATGATTTACAAAAAAAATTATAATATAAAACACCTTAAAATATTCAACTTTTAGCACCACACAGCACTACAGGTAGCATTGCTACTGTAAACTTCCCACACCTCACAAAACACAATATCTATATATATAATAACTGTAATAATTTGATGCAATATTTGTAATTAATAACATGTACATACACATTCCTTTCACGAATCCAATTCATCATAATATTACTTTTTACTGGTTGAACAAAGAGATAAATAACCCATTTTGTAAAATAATATAAAATAAATAAATAGTCACGAGAATTTACCCCCCCCTTCTTTTTTTCCCACTAATTATCATGGATGATAATACAGCACAATTAATTTTTTTTGCCATTGTTGGTTTAATTGCTATGATATATTATGGTATACCATCAAGAACAAAAACAATTGGAATTGACTTAGGGACAACGTATTCTTTAGCAGCATATATGAATCCAAATGATTATTCTTTACATTTAGTACCAAGCGTTAGCTCTGTTGTTACATACTTTCCAAACAAGACGCATATAGTTGGTTATTCCCAATTTAGGAGGAAATCGCCAGAAAATACCATTTTTGAAGCAAAGCGTTTTATTGGACGTACATTTAAAGAAGTAAATGATAATTTATCACTAAAAAAAGATGGTAGTAATAAATATTACCCATTTAAAATCGTACCTTTAAATGATGGTGAATCAATTGGTTTTTATATACCAGCTATTGATAAAGTAGTTGATCCAATTGAAATAGGTTCTAAAATAGTGGAGGAATTAAAACGCCGCGTGGATGCACAATTAGGCCATCGTATGGCACGAAGTGTTGTTATTGCTACACCAGCTGAATTTACAGCTTTACAAAAGGAATATACAGCACAAATTTTTGAACGTGCAGGCTATCGAGTAACAGCAGCATTGGATGAACCAACTGCAGCTGCTATGGCATATGGCTTACATCGTCAAGATAATATTAATTATGTTTTAGTTTATGACTGGGGTGGTGGTACTTTGGATATTGCATTATTATGGATCAAAGATGGAAATGTACAATTATTAAGCACGGATGGTGATCGTGATTTTGGTGGTGCTAATATTGATCAATGTTTATTTGATTTATTGAAAAATAAATTTCCACCAAATGATTCAAAATGTCCATCCCATGTCTTATTACCAATTGCTGAAGAAACTAAAATAAAGTTATCAAAATATGATCAAACAACAGTTAGATGTGGGCGTTCTATATATACCATTGATCGTAAAGAATTTGAAACGCATTGTGAAGATATTTTAGATCGTGCTATGTTAAGTATGGAACGATTATTGGATGAATCAAAAGTACGAAATGATGAAATTGATGCGGTGGTCTTAGTAGGTGGCAGTACTCGAATTCCATCGTTACGAAGTCGATTGACTCGATTTTTCAATGGTAAAAAGCCATTAACTGATATTGATCCAGATACAGCAGTTGCTGTTGGTTGTGCACGAGCAAGTGAGGATTAAAAATATTTTTTGCGTATAACACATGTTGTAGAAAGAGACGGAGAGAGGAGGAATAAAAAGTTTGTGTTGTGTGTATGATCCATTTTTTTATACACAAGAGGTTCGTATTTTTAATGTACGTGTATCATACATTAAATATTATACACGTAAAAAATATTAATACGCGTATTTAAAAATTAAATATATCCAATTTCTATTTGTTTAACATTTATAAATATGATAAATCATATGCATATATAATGCATATTATCCCTTTCAAAATAATTTTAAAAAAAAAATATTTTTTATAGACCTATTTTTATAAAAATACATTTTTTCTTTCGCACTTTCGTACACATACTTTTTTACTCTTTTCTCTCTCTCTTCTATCAATCCAAACTTCCTCCAAATTCTTCGTATTGATGTGCTAATGTCATGACGCATGCTTTACCAAATTTTGTATGCGACCCAACACCAACACCACATACTTGTATTTTTGGATTGAATAACAATTGTCTATGATCACGTGATGGGCGTCCATCATCAACAATTAAACCAATTACAAAATCAGCACCTTGTTGCCATGGACCAAATTCAATTGCTTCACCGAAAGCACCTTTTAATGTACCATTTGCATTTGCTCTTGCCGATGCACGGCGACCATCTGAGCCAACATGTCCAACATTGCCAGAACTTCCGATATCTTGTACATGTGATTGAGATGCATGTGTCATTCCATTGCTTAAACGAAATCCATCCATTGGATCAATGGAACGTAAATATTCCATAGCTGTTTGAAATGCTGGACGTCCTTCAATTGTTTCAACATTACCCCAATTAAAACGAAATATTTTATCACTACCTAAATATGCTAGTCTTGATTCGATTAAATCAGCCATTTCCCATGGACGTGTACGTGCTAGATTTAATGCATTGAATACTTGCTCTTCTAATGGGGATAATTTTGTATTACTATTCAACGCTTCATCGATAGTTGGTGGTGATGGTGGTGGACCAACTGTACTACGTCGAGAACGTCTATTATTGTTTATGTTCTCATCGTCGTCATCATCATCATCATCCTCGTCTTGATTACTATCATTATTCTTATCAAATGTCATTGGTGGTACTTGAGGTGGCGGCATTTGTGGTGGTGCAACAATCGAACTTTTACGACGTTTTGATGGACTATTTCCATCTGTTGACATGTTCATATTGTCATTATTATTATTATTATTATTATTGTCACTATCATCATCATCTGAATCATCACTATCGTCATCATCATTGTCACCTTGTTGCATTGGAGGTAATGGTGGTAATTGAATCTCATCATATCCACCAAACGAATCATCAGAATCATTATCCGTCGATTCTTCCCCATTTAACAATGCTTCTTTTACTAATTCAGTGTTTATATTGTCATACGTAGGAACACTGATATCATCTAAAGTTTCTTCTACCAACATATCCAATGGTTGATAACCACCATCTTCAGGTGGTATTGGTGGTGGTAATATCAAACTAGGACGTCGTGAACGTATAAATTCATCATCCACTTTCATCATTAAACTATCAATTACTTTGCGATTCTCACCACTTTTGCTTAAATTGTGAATCGCTCGTTCTGCTTGATGCTTGACACCATCATGCTCCGAAGTCAATAATTTAACTATTGGAGCTAAACCATTTTGTCTACCGATTGCCACTTCAATACTATCATGTACAGCTAAATTTCCAAGTGTTGCTAATGCTTCAACAAGCGCAGCATACTCATCTTTGTTTTCTAATATTCGAATGCACGCTTTAATAGCACCACGCTTTGCAATCAATACTTTAATTTCATCGTTTACACTTAAATTTGCCAACGCACGTCCTGCTTTGATTCGTATATTTAAATTTTCATTCCACAACTCTTGTATTAAGATTTCTATCCACCCATCTTTTGCCAATATATCTCGATTTTTTTCATTTGAAGCTAAATTCGATATTGTATGTATAGCACAATGTTTAATATCAACGTTTGAGTTTTGACAAAATAACTTAATCAAACGCGTACCACCTAGTGCGACAATTGCTATTTGTGCTTGCGCATGAACTGTTTCATTTGCAAGTCGATGTGCAACTAAATGAATTTTCTCTGGATGTTCTAATAAATATTTTTCTAACTGTTTCAAACCATCACGTGGTTTTAAAAAATCAAATACAGACGATAAATAACGTGAATGTTGTTTGTTTCCCATACTTTTATTAATATTATTATACTTTCAATTTATTTTAGTAGGGAAGAAATATATATATATACTATCTATATCTATATAATTACTCCAGGTAATGAAACATGTAACTTTTACAATCAGGAATATTTTCGTTGCAATAATTGTTTTTAGATTCTATATATATATATATATATATGTATTGTCTCTTTCTTCTTAGTTCACTTCACAGTAATAGTTGTTCTGCATGTTTTATATTGTAATAATATTTTGTCTTTTCTATTAGCATGCATTATAATATTATTATTTTTTTTAGTAGTTGTTTTTTAACGACGATCCCCTGTGTGTGTGCTGCACATTGATTTCCTGGAGATTTCTACAGCAGTAGCTAATATTTCCCTGTTAGGATAATTGGCATACAAAAGTAGTACACAGCATTAGAGATTTCGTTTTAAGGGTTTTTTCTTCCCTTTCCAGAAAGTTCAATTGAATTCAAAAGGAGGAAAATTACAAAGGAGCGACCACGACGACAAAATTTTTTTTTTTATATAAAATGTTCTCTTACTCATATATACTGCTGTATAAAATATATACTGATGGTTAGTACTTTGTATTTAAAATATCATTTACCTGTTACCTAGTATAAATAATTCATTACTTCACCGATAGAAATATATACACACATCACTTATTTGTTTTTTACTTATACACAAGTATTATGAAGTAGAATTCTCACTTGATTCAATATCTTTCATCTTCTGTTTTATTGTATTTTTAATATGTTTGCATTTCTTTAAAATCGACATTGCAGTAACCATATCACCAGTTTTTTTAGCATATATAGCATTAGCTCTATAATGTTTAAATTGCTTTAATGATTCTCTTACTTCTTCCTCGGTTTCTTTTTTATTTATTACTTGCTTTTGTTGTACTGTATCTTTTGTGTTATTTCCATTTCCTCCTTTCTTTTTAATTTTGATTTTTTTTCTTTTGTTTTTTTTGTTTGACATTGTTTGTTGTTGTTGTTGTTGTTGTTGTTGTTGTTGTACTGCCCCTTTTGTATTATTATTTACATTTCCTCCTTTCTTTTTAATTTTAATTTTAATTTTTTTCTTCGACTTTCGTCTTTCAATACGATCTTGAAGTTCCTTCCTTTTTCTCAACGTTTCCTCTTCGACTTCTTGTTTTTTACGTTTTAAATGTATAGAACTATTTTTTCTATTTCGTTTTATTCTACCAACTTCTGCATGATTACCAGCAATAGTTTTCATCCGTCTCACATGCTTAAAACTACCAATGCTAAACATAGCCTGACCTTTCTTGGTCAAATTACTAGAATCGTCTTCATCAGTTAGTTTTGACGAAGTCAAAACAATTGGTAATAATTGTAGCTTCTTTTTCTTAATAAGTTTTTGTCGATGTTGTTTCCAATATCTTTTTGTATTTGAAATACTTGCTAAATTTAACCTTTTTGTCAAGCTTGGGTACACTTTTGCCAATTCTTTCTTTCCACGGTGTTTTTTAATGGCAACTTTTGCACTCTCCTCTAAACTATTCTCAGCAAGTTGCAAAGCTTTCTCAACTTCTGTTTCAGATAACCATTTCGTCAAAGTATATTGCTTTTCTATCCATTGTTTCATGATCAAACGTGTATTTTCTTTATTAGACAAAAGATTTATTACTTTCTCCCTAAAAAATGGCAAAGTCAAAATTAATCCGGTTAAACCAAATAATATATTGCAAACTGTCATTGTTACTAATATCCAATCAAACAGTATTTGTTCATACCCATTTTCAACATCTTCATTATTTAACATACGTCGAGCACGAAATAATTCGAGACCAAATCCACTTACTAATGATAATAAAAGACCAAATGACAATATAATTGATAATATATTATCCCAATACGCTTTGTATGGAAACTTTATTGATACTATTACTAACCATGAAATGCATGTTAAAATTCCTAATAATGCTTGAACAATGCTATGTTCACCAACTAAAATTAATCCACCCGTTAATATTAAACGACGTAATAAATCAAGCAAATCAAAATAATAACATTCTTCCGTATAATTGGCATATATAGAGCCAAATTGTTTTTTTACTAATCTGTGTGATTGATGGTCTAATGAGGATTCTTCGTGTAAATGGTGACGATTTTGCCAAAGCAATATAAACTGTGCAAGTGGAATTCCTAATACATAAATGAACATACAAATTATTGCTATTATGCCATAATTCCACCATCCTCCCACATAACATTCCATACTATAATCAGCTGTTAAAAAAAATTGATCTTGAACTTTGTGGCATTTAAATAATCGAAATATTCGAGTGGAAATTCCTGTATATAAACCAAACGCTAATAGGGTTACAAACATATATAAGCGTGTAGTCACACTTTCTTTAGTAAAACGTGAGTGTTTGCAGGAACAATATTTTTTACGGAACAAAATGATACTCCATACGAATCCAATTAATATTAAAATTGATGGAAGTAAGAGCATATGAAACACAAATTTTTGTTGAAATGATGTTTGCATGTGACACGAAACTTCACCAAACAAAACGTAAATATCTAATGACGTTAACTCTAAAAGAGTCATTAAAAATCTCATTGCCTTTGGAAAAGGCAAATTAAATACTACTGGTAAAAAGGTCATACATTGGCTGTAACCAATTAGAATTTTAAATTTCATCAATGAACCGCCTAAATCCCGTGAAATTTTTTCAGTTTGTTTCATTTTCTTTTCATATGCTTTTTTCTTCTTTCGTAGTGCCTCCATATCTAATTTATTTCCATCTGTGATATAGGTTTGTAATTCTTGCTCATTGATCGAATCACTATTATCATCGTCCACCATTTGAAATATATACATCACTTCATTTTCCGTTAAATTACTATCATCGATGACTCTACTAAATTCAAGATGGTTAATTGCTAATTTATTTTGAAATATTTCCGCCATGGTCATCGTGCTTAATTTTACTCTTAATTCTTCCTCCTCGGAAAGAGTTAATGCCGGCATGGTGAAAAACATATAAATAAATATGATAGAGAGACACATAGTGACAAAACCTGCTATCATCATTGATTTAGTAGGTGAAGTAGCCGTGCCAGCAACATATCCAGGACAGGAAACACATTTTTTTTGTTGAAATACATATTCATTTGCACATACGGCACATAAAGGTGAAGCATCATCGTATCCTTGTGCACATCTATTTATAGTTGAATTTCCACCAATGCAAGAATTTGGAATTATACATTTATAGATTGGGAATTGAAGAAAATCTGAAGAAGTAGGGTCATACCGCCAATAACCTTTTGCTACGTTGGGGGTTTTAATTCCTATTTTATTGCATATAACACCTGTTGGGCAATCGATACAATCTAATAACGGTGGTTTGTAAAACCTAGCTCCGCAAATACATTCGGTATTATTATATTTCCTTTCGAATTCTCCACGATATTCCCCAACACCACATCCTTGACTAATAACATTCACGACAAACCTCTGCAATGGTCGATTGAAAAAATAAGCATCGCCACTTTTCATAGTGTGCGATATCGTACAATGGCTAACAACAGAACCTTTTGCAGTTGCTTTCAATCTTGGTGGTGTTTGTATATTTATCACAATAGGGATTTGGTAATCAATTGCATTAAATTGTATTTTCTTGTTTTCCGTTTGTGGATTTATAATAACACAGTTGGATGCCACTGTTGTGGAATTGATTATAATATCTACGTTTTCAGTTGGAAGTCGTGATAATCTTATTTCATATGAATATTCATTGTCTTGATTTATTTTCGCTACTTGTGGCACTCCAAGAATAGATCCATAATTAATGGGTATTGCATTGCATATTGCTGCACCATTGTTGGATACAAAATTTTCCTCGCATGTTTTGCAACTGACACCACCAACATCATCTAAATATTGCCCAGATTTACATGCAGTGCAATTTGCTTCACCAGGGTTCATTGTATAATATCCAGGCTCACATTTTTGACATTCGCATTTGCTTGTTAAACCTTTCGTTTTACCTGCACGTCCAGATGGGCAATTTTTACAATCAGAAGGATCATCATGCATTGAAACATATTCCGCGTCATCTTCCAAATAAGTCCCAACATCACACGACTGGCAATCGTCTAATTTATCGTGTAATGACTCATTCAATCCATCATCTGGTAAGTAGGTCCCGGCTGGACATATTGTACAATCTTCGATGGAATCATGGGTAATCGATGCAGTCCCTAAATCGGTCAAATAAGTACCTTTTGGGCATATGGTACAATTATGTGAACCAATCTTTGATGTATATTGACCAGCGGAACAAATTAAGCAATCTAATTCATTATCATGCAAACTAGGAATAGCTCCATTATCTTCTAAATATTTTCCAATTTCACAATTTGAACAATCTCCTAAATCATCATGATATTGTGAGTTTGTACCGGCATCTTCGTTATAAGTACCGCCAGGACAGGGCTGGCAATCATTTGGATGGAAAGATAGACCATGTTCAAAATGGATAGTACCAGCAGGACATATAACGGTCGGAACAGACATTGTATAAATTGAATTGTTAAAACCAATATTGCAACCAATTACTTGGATGGTCATATTGTGTGTTATTGTTATCACATGAATATTTCCATTAAACAGTTGGCCAACTTTGCATGGAGATTGAGAATCGATTGAGCATTCAGGTACATCAAAATTTTGTGTAATACAATTCTTCGTTGCATGTGGTGATTTTATCTGTACAATAGTTCCATATTTGAAAGTTCCTTCTCTTCTTTCGCTATTGCTAGTACCGGTAACGTTGAATGAAATTATTGCATGAGATTTAATATCAGATATTAAAATGCCATCTGTTTGGCTAGAGATAATACCATCTGAGGGAGAATATACTTTAAATTGTGTCGTGTTATATCTCCCTACTTCTTTTGGTAACGTAATACCATTTATTTGGAATTGTAATGAAACATTTTGAGCAAGCCCTAATGTAACTTCAAACAGTATTTGATTATTTGCGTACCACATACCATAAATGCTATTTCCTGATGGCTTCATCCATGTCACTGATGGCATTGTTAATATAAATCCAGATGGAAATGTTATTGCAATTTTGCTTTGATCGGGAACAATTGCTCCTACCGGGACTGTAAATTGTATTTCTGCTGTTACATTTGTCAATCCAGCGCGGGTATTCGAAAGTCCAATGGCCCCATCAATGATGGTCGTTAATGTACATACAGATGGATGGATACAATCTGCACAATCTTCGTTGCATGGGATGCAAGTGCCATTGAAACTTCCTTCGCCATATGGACAATCTAGGCACGACGAAAAAGTATTTTTCGTATCTGTATATTTGCCAGGATCACAAGTTGTGCAATTTTGACTAGATGGGTGTAAAAAAGTACTGGCTGGGCAAAAGCAAGTTTTAGAATTCCAACTATCTGAAAATAAATTTGCAGGGCAAGCTGAGCATGTTTGGTTGAACATTCCTGTTTTGTAGGAGCCCGGTGTGCAATTTTTGGCGCATATTACTCCTCTATTGTTATTAGGTTGGCCTTCGCAAATTAAATTAATATATCCATTATCTTCGCATTGGTTCGGGGTTGAGCATGTTTTCCATGTTGGTGCAGCATTATCAACTATAGTGTTGTTATTATTAGGTGGATTGTTGAAATAGGTATTTATGGTTGATATTGTTGGATTGCCGGATGTATATATTGCAACTCCGTTGTTCGTTGCATTATTTGATATGAATGACGATTCGCGTATGATGACGGTACTATGATGCCCTTCTATATACAGGCCACCTCCATTGTTATTATTGACTTTGTTATATGATATGATTGTGTTATCCAATGTTATATCACTGGCAATATTATAGATACCACCACCATCGTCGGCAGCTATATTATCATTGATTGTTGTATTGCTAATGGTTGCAACCGTAAATTTCATATATGTTCCAGCACCACTGTTGGTAGCTCCGTTGTAATTAATAATACTATTATATATATTCATAATCGCATTCTTATTAGTATCACTATCACCACGGGCAAATATTCCACCACCATATCTTGCTTTATTATTAGATAAAATAGACGAATATAAATTTAATTTGCCCCCGCTTGCAATTGCTATTGATCCACCTGATCTCGGCCAAGTAGAATAACCAGTAGCATCCCCATCCACTAATTTAACATAACGTAGTGTTAATGTATTATTTAATAACAAAAAATGGCGTTTGTCGGTCGCTGCAGTGATCGTTATCAAATTATTCATATCTGTAGTTTTACCAACAATTTTTAATGGTGTATTTGATACAGAAATATGATCACCACCAGATATTGTACAATCCGTCGAACGTTTAAATTTACCTGTACTACTTGCGCAATCCCATTCAGGTAAAGTAAAACAACTTGGAGTGATTCCAGGAACGCTTGATTCAACTGAAACATCTGCACTTTCAGTATGGGAACACATAGCACTTTCTAATACAGTTGTGTTATAACTGCATAATACACCTAATTTAATATTTGTATTATCTACTGCAGAGCATGTACCATTGAAAGGATTTTCTGTGCATAAAGTATTTAAACATGTTTTCCATGTTGGTGTACCATTGTCATAAATATTATTATTATTATTTGGATTGTTGAAATATGTATTTATTAATGATATGGTTGGTGATTCAAATGTATATATTTCATCACCATTATCAGTTGCATCATTATTGATAAATGATGATTGACGGAGGGTGACTGTAGTGCTATCACCTTCTATATAGAGGCCGCCTCCATAACTAGCAGCATCATTATTTGATATGATTGTATTCTTCATTGTTACATCACTGCTACTTATATCCATACCACCCCCATCACTACCAGCTTTATTATTATCTATTGTAGTATTATATATAGTACCAACAGCATAGTACATACGAATACCACCACCTTGTTTAGTAGTAGCTTCATTATTATGAATAATACTATTATATATATTCAT
>LT649758.1:575-14429 GCA_900128395.1 Stramenopiles sp. TOSAG23-2
TTTATTTCCTACGACATTTTGTTACATTTCGTGTCGTAGAGTAATATAAACATATATACATAGATAGATTTATTTCTGCCTCATCAACTATCATGGATAACTCATCATTTGCATCATATTTTGCTACCAACTCGTATCGAAGGAAATCTTTTGTTGCGTTTGTTTTGCGAACTTTACAAGGTTTACATACGCAAATGTTAAGTGGTCAACAGCGATACGATATTAGAAGCATCTTAGAATCGGGTATATATGGTGCTATTATTTCAACACCTATATCTAATTATTTGGAAAGCATCATGTTACGAATATTTGGAAAAAGCACCCTTGGTCGTATTTTATTTACAAATTTCGTTACATTCCCCATTGTCGTAGTCTTTTTATTTGGTATGAAAACATGGCAATTAAATCGTAATAATAAAGAATTAACTGCTTCCGATGTGTATTCTCAATTACAACATAATGTTATGATTGGATTATGGCCAACAATGAAAAATTTATGGCTTTATATGATACCACTTACCTTTTTCGTCCAACATTATTTGTCTCCTTCATTATGGATACCAACATATGAATTATTTTCTTTTATTTATGGTTTACTATTAAAATATTATACGGTTGCTAGACATGGAAGTAATTCATTAATAAAGAAGTAAAAAAAAATGAAAAAATATGTGGGTTTGTTAAGAAAAGAACATATTTTAGAAGAAGTCAAATGGATAGATTTGGGAAAATAAACATGATCTATCGCGCGTGTATTTTAGAGTGTTGTTATTTTTTTAAAAAATTAATTAGTATCATTAAGAGTAAGATTGTAGCTGTATTTCAAAAAAATACTTTCTCGTATATATAAATAATATTGTATTATTTCTCTACTAAATTTACACTCCATATAATACGTATTTTTATTATATATATTTAAAAAAACTTCTTTTACTCCCGGAAATTAACAATCTCAAATCAAAAAAATGATTTAAATACTCATTTATATATATATATATATTAAACATAAATTATGCATAGTAAATTATTATTATCCTACACCATTACGCACATGTTTTTAAACTCTCATTTTTTTGTACACACCCACCACAACAAAGTCATAAATTTATTTTTTTCTTATATATTTTTAAAAAATGAATCTCTAGAATATAATAATATACGGTATATTGTAATTTAATTTTTTCTCAAACTTTTTTTTCTTTTTGTGAGATTTACTCACTCTCTAATATTAGAACTCTCTCCAAAACAATTTGATAATTCGTATATATTCTTATGGAATATCTATGAATGTACATATATGTATTGAATACATATCATGAAATTGTTTGATTGTATTGATGTATTGATGTATTGTGTTTTGCAATGTTGTTGCAATGTGCTGGTATGTGGTATGCGTATATTATTAATACGACAGTAAAACGATTTGCACATATTTTTCGTGGCTGTAAATAACATTGGTTGGGGATGGACTTTATTCGGAAAATCCTTCAAAATTTACTAAATCAAGGATGATAAAGGGTGATTCGTGTGGTAATGTGGCGCGTCACCTCGCGATTATAGGGAGGATCCTCCTACTCTATACTCTGGCTCTTGTAGGTGACCCCGTACTCATACAGTACATATCTGTTGTAGTCGTCTAATATTACAACTTTAACTTGGATTAAATTATTTGGCAAAAACTCTCTTCCATAATTTCCTTAATTTTAAAGTTCTCCTTAAATTCATCCCCCCCCCCCGGTTTTTTATGAATCATGAATCACAAATAAATAATAAATATTGTAATTAGAAAATAAAAATAATAGAAACAACCTCAAATCTATAAATGACCAAAACATTTGTAACTAATCATTTTACATTATGTATCCATTGGACAACATCATAACATGGATTTCATAAAAGAATCATCTAATGATAATAACAACTCGGACACGGTAAAAATAACAACAACAACATCATCATCTGCTTCTTTACATAATACGTATGATAAATGGTCGAAATATAATATTGATGAAGCGTTGGAAAATATTGATGTACAAGAATCCATTGACGAACGTGAACGTCAACGTGAAAAAACAGCAACAAACGAATTGAAAGATGAAACAAATACGGCATCAACCTTTCAAGAAGAAGCAGAAATATTATCTTCTCAAGCCGCAGTATCAAGATTCCGATCGAAACGACGGCGTGGTAAGAAGAAAAATAAAACGAAAGACTTGAATAATAATAATAATAAATTAACCAAAAATAATAATAATAATGAGCAGGAAACTCAAATGTTAAAAATGGCCAACTTGTACAATTTTATCTCCAAAAATATCAAATCGATACGTGAAAAGCAAGAAGAGTGCAAACAAATCATGGAGCAAGATGAAGATAAAAATTATGAAAAAGTAAATAATCTATCAACACAATCATATGAATTGGTAACAAAAGGTATAAATCAAGTTAAAGATATGTTACCTGCAAATGAGGTGAAAGATGAAAAAATTATCCTTGATGATAATAATCATGATGTGGAAGATCAAAGAAGTAATGGTCATGGACATAGCCATGGACATAGTCATGGACATGATCATGGACTTGGAAGTTCATGTAGTGGAAATAATCATTCAGCACACGATCATTCATCTCACAAACATTCATCACAAGATCATTCATCACATGCACATTCACATGGTAGTCATAATGATCATAAAAAATGCAATCATCATAATCATGATGAAACTAAAAGTAAAAAAATATCATCACCAACGAAAAAAAACGATGATACAGATAAGAAGAATAATACTAATTTAAAAACTGCGTTGAAAGTATTATTACGTTTAAAATCAGAAATATTAATTAATTTAGGATTATCGACATTACATTTGAACATGTTACCATCATCAGTTGAGTATTTAAAAGATGCTATATTGTTACGTGAAAAAAGCAACAATGCATGGAAATATCGTGGCCATGCATATTTGAAAATGTTTGTTCCTCATTTAGCAATACTTCATTTTAATCGAGCATTAACAATGAATCAAGATGATGTCGAAGCAGTTGAATTATTAAAAATAGCAAAAGAAGATTCATTAGCACGAAATACTAGATCTAGGGATGATCAATTAAAACTAGAAGCAAGCTATTACGTCAAAAACCATACACAAAAAATTGAACGTGGAAAAACATGGGAAAATATCAAATATATAAATGAACTTGGTGTTGTATTGTTTATAGAAGAATATTTTGAATCAGCTTCGATTAAATTTGAAATTGCTTTAACTGAAGCTGAAACATTATTACGTTTTTTGAACAACAATAAGAATGATAATATGGAAGAGACGTCAAATATGATAAAATTTATTCTTGAATCTTTTAATAATATTGCAACATGCTATTTTAAGTGTTCAACAAATAGTTCAATGCATAAGGCAATAGAATATTGCACATTAGGTATAGAAAAGAAGGTCGATGACATGTCATATCAATTACTACGTGCTAATCTTTTATATCGACGTGCACAATCATACAATTTTTTATATTCATTTAATAAAAGTGAAAATGATTTGCTACAAGCAAAAACGATTTTAGCAGAGATTACAACTAATAATGATGCAAACGAGATAGATACAGAAATAGATGAAAAAGATAGTGATGTAACAAAATTGCTTTCTAAAGTTGAACGTTTTATAAGCTTTGTACGATTTAGAATGAAACAATTTGGAAATATTGATGTGTAAAAGAATGTGTCTATTATGATATACGAATCGTATTAATAATATCATAATAAAGGTTGTGAGAATTTAAAAAAATTTCGGTGTGTTAATAATATATATACTATAAATACTCTGGTCGTATACAAAAATACAAAAACATAAAAATATTATAGATATTTCAATTATTAATAGTTGTTTTTTTAATTAAACGTGACAAGTTCAACATCAAATATTAATGTTGAATTCGGTGGTATTAAACCAGGAAACCCTTTTGCACCATAACCTAAACCAGGTGGTATAATAATTTTTGCACGTTCCCCTATACTAAGTTGTGAAATTCCATCATCAAGCCCACGTATGACTTGTTCTGCGCCTAACTTAAATTTAAATGGTTTTCCACGATCTCTAGAACTATCCCATTGCGATCCATCTATTAAATAACCAGTATAATGTACTGTGACGGTTTGTCCTGGTTTTGGATAATTAATACCATCCCCAGCAGTAAAAATTTCTACAGTAACTTTAGCCATATTTGTACTTTTACTATATGATGAATTATTATTTATTTTACAAACCAACTATATTTATATATATATACGCGACAAATGTTGAAATATTATTTTCTATATTTCTTATGATTTAACTATTATTATAAATTCTTCTTCAAACTAATATATACATACATACATATACACAAAAAATTCTCCAACTTGAAAGAAAGGAATCGATAGTGATGAACAACTTTTTTTCTTTTTTTTTCAGTTGTTTTATTAGTTTTTCTATAACGTTTTTGATTTTACTACTGTCGTTGTTACTGCATGTTACAACTTAAAAAAAGTAAACTTTTATAAACAATGAAAATTTGATGTTCATCGTGACATCGTGACTAATGAAAAAAGAAACCGAATTAGTTGCGTAGTTATAAGTCTAGTGGTTTATGCCATATTATAGTGGTTTAAAGAAACACAACATTTACACACAGACTTTTTAAACGCATTACTATGTAAATATAATACCATCGACGTTATCATTGTAATCCTGGTAATGTAAAATACTACTTTAACTTTATTATTATTATAACTTAAATACTTTCTTACACTGGTATTATGCACATTAATACATACAGTATATATAGAGAGAAAGAGATGTATGTACACTCTGTAATATATATATTGTAAATTGCACGCGTATTAGTTAAGACTACATTTATTTTCTCTCGAGAAAGAATCTAATATATTTTCGTACACCATGAGTAAAAAAGACATACATATTGAATGCTATGTACGTAATGCTGTTTCAAATCCAAGAGTTAACGGCGCATATAAATTGCAAGAAAGGGGGCATATACACTCAAAACATACAATGTTTTTTAAACATGAAAATGGAATATATTCCTTAGCAAGATTTAAAATTGGTGGGAAATACGGATGGGTTATTGGGCAAGATCGCAAAGCAATTTATGGCGTTCGCACGGAAGAATTATACCCACCAAAGCAAGGATGGAAAACTGTTGCACGGGGTACTTTTTCAGGTAAAACTGTACCCGACCACAAAATGGAAGTTCGCGTTATTCAAGTTATGATGGGAAAAAACAAAGAAGAGACTGTTTACTTAAATGATCCCAAGGTTCCACTTGCTAATAAAGATTTGCCTAAAAGAGAACAAATAAAAGTTATGGATGTTGGGGGTAAAGTAGGAGACAATAAACATATGTTATCTTTTGCATCGATGGATGAAACTGTTGGTAATTTACATCCTCGTTTAGACGCATACATCGTTGATGAAGAAGGGCGTAGAAGAGTATTGTATAAAGAAAAAATACCATTGGATATCCGAACCGGGCAACACTGTTGTTCCTGCTGTCCAGCCCGTTTTTCTGAAAGCGATTTGCCTGCAGAGTATGGTGCTGGGGTTGAAATGTATTTTCAATTCTTAAAATGGCTTTATTGCATGTTTTTTATTTTATTCATTGTCATTACACCGACGTTGTATATAATCTTAAAAACTGGTGAATATGATGAAACTTTAACGAACGGTATTGGCGTATTAGCAATTCCAACGCTAGGTAATTTAGGGGAAGGTGAAGCAATATGTTCGGATAGTAGCCAAATGCAAGAAATCATTAGTGGAGGAAGCGAGCTAAGTACTACCGATGAGGATACTAGCGATATTAACGACGAATCTTTGACTACAGGAGGAGAACCAGTTGCTGAAGCTGAAGCTGTTGTTACTACTAGTACGGATGGGAATTTGCTCACATTAAAATGTCCAATTGGTGAGGTTGGCTACGTAGCATCAGCATCTTTTGGATATCCAAATGGCTTGTGTGGTTGTCCAGCATATATGAGGCCAGATGCAACAACAGGGGAATGCCCTCATGAGAGAGATTTAAGCGTCGTGCCATCAGCATGTAAACCTGGCGAGTATTGTCTATTAGGTACGGAGCCTACTTTAGGTACAGAATGTTGCGCTGGAGTGCGTAACTCTGGTGGAATGGCAGATTTTAGTTCCATTATACCGTCTCAAAATACTACTTGCGAAAGTACATTTTCAAGAGATATCGTAGAAGGTTTATGCTTTGGGAAAAAAATGTGCCAGATAAATATAAATCCATATCAAATTTATAATTGGACTACAAAATTAAGTATAGATAATAGTGGCGTGTTAACATGTGATAATGAATTAGTTGTAAAAACGGAAGATGTTCCGGTACTATCGACAACAGGGGGTAAAGATAAAATGGAGATTAGGAAATATTGTGCTGCATCCTTTGCCCAAACACGAAAAAAAAATCCAGATAACTTTCCAAATTTAAACAAATGTTTAAATAATACAGCAACAGGTCAAAAAATGAAATTAATTGTAGTTGCAACATGTTTTGAAACTAAAGTGAATTTAGAGGAATTGGGTAGTTTAGGTTTTTCAACAATATATTCAAAACAATATTTGCAATTTGTAATGTCTGGACTAGATATGGTTGCAACTATTATTTTCATGATGTTCTTTTTTTGTTTACGTAAAAGTGAAGCCAAGTTAGTTGACAAGATTGATGAAGCTGTTATCGATGTTAAAGATTTTACTGTATTTTTTCCTCATTTGCCACCAAATAAATACAAAGATCACAATGAATTAAGGCATAAAATCCGAGATAGATTAGAGCTGAACTTGGAAAAAGGGTTTAACCAGAATTTGACATCTTCAGGCCCATCCACTCGTGATGGCAGTATACATATTCATCAAATTAAGTTGGGATTCAATCATTCACGTTTGATAAATATCATGAAACGACGTGGCAAAATATTGCGAAGAATGGAATTAGAATTGAATAAAGAATCAGAAGCGCATGAGCAACATAAAGCAAAAATGGAGGACAAAATGCATAAAAAGTTAGAGAAAGAAATTAAAAAATTAGCAAAAGTAGATAACGAAATTTCAGCACTGGAAGAAACTACTAGTGCAGTTTGTGCATTTATTACATTTGAAGATGAAGAAGGTGTTGCCAGGGCATTAGATATGTACCCGAATACATGTTGCCATCGCATAGGATGTTGTATGAAAAATGATCAAAAATTAGAATTTGAAGGAAAATATTATCCATTTGCTTTCAGGAAGCCTAAAGGTCCTACGGAGGTAATATGGGAAAATTGTGAAGTGACACCCAAGCAACGTTGCACTCGATCTATGATAACATCATCCTTATCATTGCTTTTAATATTATCAACTTTTATATTTGTAGTTGCAGCTAAGAATCAAAAAGCTGCAGTTGATCGTCTCTACCCACCGACTATATGTGACCCATTGACCCCACCAACAAAGAAACAAGTAATAGCAGATGAATTTTTTGCAGATCCATCATATAACGTAACCTCAAAACAAGGACATCTAGCATGTTACTGTCAAAAATTAATTGACGACGCTGGCCCAATGCAAGAGGAAAATGTTTATAATTCAGAATTTCCAAAAAATCCAAAAACAGGATCCACAACTTGGTGCGTAGACTGGGTCCAGGGCCAAGCACAAGTACAAGGTTTTGCATTTTTAGCAGTTGCCATGGTAGTTGCTGTCAACACCGTGTTGACGATGATAATGAGGCGTTTAGTAATATATGAGAAACATCCGTTTATTACTGATATGTTTTCATCGTTAACGACTAAAATTTTTATTGCGAAATTTTTGAACACTGCAATTGTTGTCGTCATTGTCAATGCAACGTTGGAAACGTATAATGTAAATATTGAATCCCCACATTTCCCATTATTAGCAGGCGCTTATAATGATTTTAATATGCGCTGGTACTTTTATGTTGGTGCGCCAATTATAATGACTGTGTGTATGAACAGTGTAACTGAATTATCAATGCCATTTGCGTTGAAAGCATATCAATATTATAAAATATATAAAGATCGAAACAAATCAGGGAATAAAACCATTTCCAAAAAAGAAACGCAACATGACTATGACAAGATGTTTATCGGTAGTAATTTTTTATTAGCTGATCAGTATGCATCATGTTTAAATACTATTTTTGTCGTGTTTTTATATAGTGGCGGTATGCCTGTATTGATCTTTATTGCATGTTTGATTTTTTATTTAAAATATAAAATTGAAAAATGGGCATTTTTACGATTTTACAAAACGCCACCGGCATATGATGAATCAATTGCTAAAAATGCACAAGGTTGGTTACCATACGCAGGCGTTTTACATTTATTATTTGCAACTTGGATGTTTACAAATCCTGAAATTTTTGGTGCAGGTGATACAACATCATTTAGCAAGATGGCGGATGCATTCTTTGGTGTCCTTGGTGCAAGAACGGATTCACAAGCAAATCTTGCTCAAGCCTCGGCTGCTGGTAGATCACTCATATTTGATCGTGCTTTACTAGCACCACATTTAGTGGCATTGGCTGCATTGATCTTCGCATGGCTTTTCTTTGAGCGTGTAATATGGAAATTAATGGTTACATTTTTATCTACCATTTTTCCATGTCTGCGTTGTGACAACAGTGGAACTAAAACTGAGACTGAGGATGATAGTATGAGTTACTCTGAAGCAAAAAGAGAAAAACAATTAAAAGGTATACCAGATTATAATATGGAACACAATCCAGCATACATAGAAATGTTTGCATTAGATGTCGTATCAGCGCATAAATTTATCCGTCGTATTGGAAAACCAGCAGTAGATTATAAAAAAATGGAGCGTAAACATTATAGAGGCCAACGCGAGAGTTTGGACAAAGAAACCTTGGAACGCGAGATGGAACAAGAAAAACATCTTGAAGCTGTAAAAGCTAGAAGGCAAGCGAAGCTACCGGATAAATTCCAAGCAAATCCAATGACGCAACAAAATCCTATGCATACGAGCGGACGTGGTAGAGGACGTGGTAGATCTAGTGGAAGTCCTGATTATCGTTTACCACGATCAAGTCGGCGTTCTGCTAGTAGAGCAAGACCTAGTAAGAGGGGTCGTGGTGGTGGTAGTGGTAGAGGTCGTGGTAGGGGGCATTTAAGTATGCGTGGTAGTGGTAGAGGTCGTGGTAGGGGGCGTTTAAGTATGCGTGGTAGAGGTAGAGGTCGTGGGAAGTGATGTGTATGAAAAATTTAGATTTTTATAACATACGAACTTCGTACCGACCTCGAAACATTATCCTCTTTTATCAAATATATATATTTTAT
The DNA here is from genome assembly GCA_900128395.1 of Stramenopiles sp. TOSAG23-2. NCBI lineage: Eukaryota > Stramenopiles sp. TOSAG23-2. Next base: position 9,955 of record LT649758.1, read on the forward strand.
AGCTATGATTACGAGTATCATACGTCGTGTATAAAAACCTACGTAGACTAAAATATATTTTAACGTATTCGAACAACAAAAAACAAATTTTAAAAGAGGATCAACGCTTGCATCTGCGACCATTTGCGAATTTGGGGAAGTAAAATTTATTTAAAAATAAAACACTGTACGTACTTTAGATTTTATAACCACCACACCATCTTTTCTATACTTCTCAGCCAGGGGTACAAAAACTTGCGCATCCACACTATAGCTCTACTTGCAACAACACTGCACTGGTTTTTATTATTTTTTTTTTTATTTCTACAACAATTTCCTATATATTTTGGTATACTATTGAGTACAAAATAGAATTCGTTTTTTTTTTAAAAAAAATAATTTGAATAATGAACTAACATATATATATAAGAAATGGAAAAGGTAAACAGTGAACAGCGGGTGAGAACATCAAGTAGAGCTAGTATTGTCTGTGTGTGTATACCGACTTTTGTGTCCGTAATAATAAAGAAATCAGATTAATATATATATACAGTTGCGTGTATCGGATATCATCAAGTAGAGCTAGTATTGTCTGTGTGTGTATACCGACTTTTGTGTCCGTAATAATAAAGAAATCAGATTAATATATATATACAGTTGCGTGTATCGGATATATATATATATATATATACTTATATATATAAATTGTGCTATATACCTCATCAACATGTCGGAAGGTAAATATATTGATGAGGAAGATTTAGGTGGTGGAGGTGGTAAAACAATTGATAATGAAGATAATAATAGCGGTAGCTCTAAACTCATTGATGAGGGCGATGTTGACAATGGCGCTAGTTCGAAAACGATAGAAATTGAGGATGGCGAGGAATTGGAGGAGGAGGAAGAGGAGGAAAAAACATTAATGGTACAAGTGATGGACTATTGTCGTACCCGTGACTTTTTGAAAATATTTGAAGACTATATTATTAACCATATCAAATATTTTAAAGATGCTACTGACGATGAACATCGTTTGGAATGGACCAAAATATTTGAAGATTATTTGAAATTGTTTGAAGATGTATTAGCACAATTTATTGACAAAAAAGGCGGGAACTACGCATCGTTTTACCGTCAATGTAGGGAAAAGCAAGATATGGGTTCACCAGAGGAGAAACATTTTCTTAAACTCTTACTTGCTAGTGCTGATTATCAAGACTTTTCACGTATAATGGTACGTGAAGCACGTTATTATTATCAAACAGGTATAAGTCATTTTGGATATGTACCACCAGAAGCAGTTGAAATGGATGATAAATATTTAGATCCAAGAACACAAAAAGGAAAATAAATATTTGGATGTATATGGGAACAAAAAGAAAAAAAGAAATTAATGGTAAATAATAAAATGAACATATATAATAATGGTAAAATGTACTTCTTTTTTTCTTTTTTTTCCATTGTGGAAAATAGTAAAATTTGGATGTATATGGGAACAAAAAGAAAAAAAGAAATTAATGGTAAATAATAAAATGAACATATATAATAATGGTAAAATGTACTTCTTTTTTTCTTTTTTTTCCATTGTGGAAAATAGTAAAAAAATAAATAATATATGTGGAGAGAGTAAGTCGTCGTACAAGGAAAGAGAGGAAAAAGGACGCACACACATAAATTTTACTTTTTTTTATATTTTTTTAAAAAACAAAAATATATATTTTTATAATATATATATATTTTTAATCACATATACAAGATTTGAATATAATTAACATGTACACTACTTTTGTAACAATATGTCAAAACCTTTGTGTTTTTCTTTGTTTCCTTTTGTGAAATACATTTTTTATTTTTTTTTTAAACTGATTCACTTAATAAATTATGCATTTTGTTAATCTTGTTTGAGATAGATAAATCCATAAAACGATCACCAACTTGCAAGGTTAATCCGCCTAAAATATCTGGGTCTACACGTTTTTTTAAACTGATTCACTTAATAAATTATGCATTTTGTTAATCTTGTTTGAGATAGATAAATCCATAAAACGATCACCAACTTGCAAGGTTAATCCGCCTAAAATATCTGGGTCTACACGTGCTTCCAACTTAATTGTTTCACCTTTTTGTAAGAATGATGCACATGATTTTTCCAATGTTTTCAATTGTGCTTTTGATAATGCATCTGCAGATGTAACAACAGCAGCAACTTCCCCACGATGTGCATTCATAAGTTCGACAAATTTTTCGTTAATTTTACCAGTTTCAGCTAATCTTCCGTTTTCTGCAAGGGTGCCGAAAAATGCTTTGGTAGTAGCTGTAAATTTACCTTTGGCCAAGATAGCATCCATGTCTGCTTTTTTGTTAATGCGTGGGATGGTTGGGTTGGTCAAGAATGCTCTGAATGCATCGTTACTGTCGATATGACCAACAAAGATTTTTAAATCAGCTTCTACTTTGTCCAAATGGCCTGCTGCACCAGCAGATTGGAAAAGTGCAGTTGCATATGTACCATGTACACCAAATAATTGTTTTGGTACTTTAACTTCTTTCGCAGCAACAAATGAGCGAGTAGACTGCCGGTTATTGTTTGTATTGTATATTTTTTGTGTGTATGTGTATTATATTTTGTTAGTATATGTATGTATATATAATATTATTCGTTATTTATGGCTCGTCTAACGATTCCATATGTATATTAAGATAGATATTAATAAAACATGATGTTTATATATTATTTTTTTGTTTGGTTACTTACAATTTTATGCGTGTGTTGAATTGATCTTGCTACACGTGCAAACATGTTTATATTGTTCAATGATAAAATATATATATGTAGTATTGTGTTTAATAAATATAATATACGTTTGTATTGTGTTGAATTGATCTTGCTACACGTGCAAACATGTTTATATTGTTCAATGATAAAATATATATATGTAGTATTGTGTTTAATAAATATAATATACGTTTGTATTGATCTACTTCTTCTACATTTCGTTTTGTCAATCACAACGTCCCTCCCCTTTCATTCATTTTTTACAATCTATATGTGTTATGTGGTTGGTACAAGATGTGTAAGGCTAGGGGGGAAATGTATTCGAAAAAAATAAATTAGAATTTAAATATAACCGAATTAATACGATACAGGTAATAATAGATATTATATAATGTTATAAATAAATGTATGTTTGAAAAATATTATGGTATTATATCCATTTTATCCATATTTTACTTTATAATTGGAATATATGGATTATAACACCAGGAAGAAGATCCAAAAGAATCATATTATATATTAAATCCCATTGTTATACGTGTTAAATATTTGAACAGCCAATAATTTTTATTTGTCCATTGTTATATGTGTTAAATTTATCAACAGTTTTATCCAACAAAGATGCTATAATTTAGCTAAATTCTCGATCTATACTGTACTCTGTACACGCATCTCGATTTTCCTCTATCAAATGACTAAGATAATTTATACTTTATATACATTTTGATACAGTGAAAAGTGGAAATTAGAATATCAGATTCCGCCACTATTATGTCCAGGAAATCTCTTATTATGTCCAGGCGCCTGGACATAATAAGAGATATTTTCCAGTTCTGCTAGCATGACACAGCGTTAGAGAACTCAGAAAACTCAGTTCTTGCTGTTATTATGTCCAGTTTGGGGGACATGATAATTATAATATTAGCACTGGTTCACCTTATAAATACCGGATAGTTTTAATAGTGAATAATTGATAATTGATATGTATTTTAAGGATAGTTTATTATCACACGTATTATTTTTAGTAGAATAGCAAGTATAAAAGAAATCATTCATTGTACCAGCAGTTTCCATTATAGTATAGACACAGGCTGTGTTGTTCATTAAGCCTACACAGCATTAAAAATAGACTTATATATCCCAAACAGCAGTTCCCTAACTGTACTTCGACCATCTGTTCAATGTACAGATATGTCTTCGTTTCAAATTTATTCATATAATTTTAATATTTTTTTTATTGAGTGCCTGAAATTGGGCAGTCTTATTTGTATTATATAACGTTAGTACTCTCAAAAAGAATTAGTCCAAAATATACGTATTTTATTATTAATTTCATCCAATTTTGTATAGCTATTTTTCACTAAAAATATCAGTATATAATGGTCTTTTTAGCAGGTATATGGTGTCAACGTTAGAAAATAGAAAAAGAGGTGTAAAATCGTTTATTTTTACATTATATAAATATTTCAAGGATGATTATATATCCATGTGTTATTTTAATAAGCCGTGAGTACTTATATTGCGTCAATATGTATTGAAATATACATATTTACCATCGTAAACATGGTATGACATGAGAAAATAGGGTAAAAAAACATGGTATTTTCATGGTTTTTGGAACATATTTACTATGTAAAAAATGGATAATGTGGAAAATAGATACATTTTTATGTTGACATCGATATAAATACGAGTAAAATATTGCATAGTTATCCTATGG
>LT649759.1:0-14417 GCA_900128395.1 Stramenopiles sp. TOSAG23-2
TGATGATAGTGGAATACAAAGTATTATTGATGGATTAAAAACAAACAATACATTAGATTACTTGCACCTATATAATAATCAACTTAGTGATAATATGAAATCACAATTAGATGCTGTAGAACAATATAAAAAAGATGGATCAAACGGGTATCAACAAGTGGAACAGATGAGGATAGTGACATCAGTATGGTGGTAATTAATATACGAAGTATATATATTTATATACTACCAACTACAATATCCCTCTATATATTATCCTGGCAATTCTAGCAATAGTTTAATTTTATCAATAATATTTTAAAAATAATGAGCTTCTCTCCACAACAGCACAACACCCTCTCTAAATCACACTCTAAAACTGAAAATACGTCTCGTAAAAAAAGACAAAATGTATTGTGTGCGTGTAAATTTTTAATTATCTTGACAACAAATTGCTAATCTTAATTCATGTGATTGAACTGATACTTGTTTTGCTTTATTTGGCCATACGCGTGTATTTAACATGAACCAGCCTTGTGCACGAGCAACTTGCAATGCACCAGCATATAATTCTTTTGTCTCGCACAAATGATATGCATCTGGGCAACCTTGTTGTGCTTTTTGGTACGTACATGGCATATTATTACAACCTAACTTTGCAAAATCTGGACCAACAGGGCCTAATGCCCCATGTGCCAATGAATGCATTCTAGCTTCTTCCAAACCTTCATTGTAAACACGTACATCATCTATATAACTTTCCACACCAGTTGCCCCTTTACCACCTAATGTAAATGGGCCATTGTTAAAGCGTACACGTCCACGTAATATTAACATTTGATCTCTGATACCATTAATATATAATCTTGCTTGTTCCCCTTCAAGTACTAAACCAACATGGGTCCAACGTCTTTTTGGTATGAAGCCAATACTATCAAATCGTTCTTCTTCTTGCCCTTCCGTTTTTACACGGATGTGCAAGCGACGAGATTCTTGATGCAATTGGATCACAGGGGTAGAATCATGTAGATCCCCACCTTTACGAATGATATAACGGTACATACCACCACTATCTCCTAATAAATACATCCAAAACGCAACAGTCATTCCTTGCGATTGCATAGCTTCTGTGTGTGGCAAGGTAATACCATTTTTACCATCAAACATAGCACTTGCGCCATTTCCACCACGTGCAGGTCCTGGGGTTGGTACTGGATCTGCGTAACCACCATGTCCAGAACTATCATATCCAGCAATATCATCAAATTGCCACCAACCGACAAGTGTTTTACCATGTGCATCAGCTGCCATCATTTTAGTACCGTCACCTAAACATAACGATAAAGGTACTTGCATGCATTCGTTTTCAATGGATGCACCTACTGCTTCTTTCGCTTCTCCTTTTGCATCAACACTAACTTTTGTACTATCTAACCCAACGCCTAATGCTTGCAATGCATTTGCTTTGCTACTGCTTATACGTTTCCTATCTGCCGTTTGACTGGTTAATAGACTACTATCCCTATCAATAGCATGTGCTATGTTTAAACTAATAATAGCAATAAATGCTAATAATATAATTTTCATGATTTTGTTGTTGTTAAATATATATATATATATAAGGAAGGAACAATATTTATATCTGAATGTTCTAACAATACGTGCGTATATATATATATATCTATGTGTATATATCAATCAATATATATATATATATGTATGTTAATCTTTTAAATCTATTGTTGTCTCTCTGATCTTGTTCTGAGTTATTGTTAAAGTAAATACATTTATTCATCAAATTACTTGTTTTCTCCTCCTTTTTGTTTTGTTGCATGTAGCTTACTTCCTTCTTTTTGTTTTTAAATTATGTACTAAGTGGATATATTTGTATACTAAAGATTCCTATTTATTTGATAGAAGTATCAGGAATCAGTATACACATGTATGTACTTAATATATTTTAATGTGTACGTAATGCTGTGTCTATTAGCGATTATTCCTCGTATAATGCTATGGTCATACTATATGCGTTCAAGTCCGAGACGTAGTAGTGTGTACATCGTAGTGCGGCCATTCCTATTTAATCCGCATTCGGACATTCGGAATTCGGACATTCGGACCGCGTCTACCTATATGAATAGACCTAACTTGGTATACTAAATATATACTACTTTTTTATTAGTTTTTTTTGATCCGGCTTATGAAGTTTGATAGCATTCCTGGCCCGCTGGCATTGCATTTCATTCATTCGCGACAAAAACCTAGTATATATTTAGTATACCAATTTATGTCTATTTATATAGGTATATATATTGCCCCATTCATAATAGTATTAGGCTGCTATTTCAAGATGAGGAAGGATTTTATCTAAATTCTCTAAGTCGAATGTATCAGTTATATCTGCGGGTGATGGCCTTGAAGCGGAGAAAGGTTCGGCTCTAATGGTATGCGCCTGTTAATATATTCGAGGCACCCCCCCCAACTTTAACTTTATATATTCTACTACATGTAATTAGATGTATCCCACACATGTAGTTACTTTCCATACCTTTCCATGATTATATATATATATTATCCCAGATCCATACTTCTTACTTTCAATACGTCTATCCGATATTTATTAGTATATGAACTAATAGAAAGATTGAATGGTACAAAAAGTAGGATAAATATTCTTTTATTATATATATTATTTTTTTTTAGTATTTTCACATTTGTTGTTTTGGTATTTTATGGATTATTAAAAAAATAATATAATAATGAAACAAGCACGAATATCAAAACGAACATCTTCTTCCCGTAATTCTTCCTATTCCAATCAACAACAACATGGTACCAAGTATAATAATTTAAGCGATGCATTAAATAGTATTAGTGGAGGAAATGGTAATTTAGGTATAGGCATGCAGAATAGGCGTAATAATAATAATAGTAATAAACATGGATCGTCTTCACGTGGCATAAGAGCGCAGCAAAATAATCGTCGTTTAAATGTGAATAATAATAGTGTAAATATACGTAATTCACGACGTATTCCACGTCAACAAAGAAGTCGATTACCAGTATCTCCATTGGATCGACATAGGCAAAAAGGCAACCAAGTCATGTTGGATCAAAGAATGACTAGTGCACCGGAACCATATTCTTCAAGTCGTTCTATGCGTAATCGTAGTATGAATAATAACATCAATAATAATAATAATAATAATAATAATAATAATGATCTTCAACAACTTCGTAGTAATAGTAGTAGTAGTAAACATGATAATAATGATCTTTTACCACGCCCATCTAGTAGACAAAGATCCTCTAGAAGCAGAAAACGTGGTAGTAGTATGAATAACAATAGCAATAGAATGCATGGATTTGTAAATAACCAACTTGAAACGAAAAAGCAATTTCCTACTGATGTTATTGGTGGAGAATTTGGTTTACCTTTTGATAATAAGAATAACAGTGGTGGCATTTCATCATCAGCATCATTTGCTGCTGGTGGTGGTAATGGTGGTGGAAGAACCAAAAGTAATAACATTAATAATAATGGAAATTCAAAAGATGATGATGTAACTAATTTTTTGAATTCATGGAATAAAATTGGACGTCCAAGGCCTAATACAAGTGATCGTGCGTCGCGGATTAAAAGGCAAAATAATGCAAGAAGATCAAAAGGATTAGGACAAACATCTGCTAGAAATGATAAAAATAATAAAAAAAATTTATTAGTATCTGAAGATATGTTAATTATATCAATGTCACCAATTTCGATTAAAGCAAAAAGCAAAGATGATATTTTTAGATTAGGTGACTTTGATAAAAATGTAATTGTAGGTACTGATAATAATAATAACAATAACGATGATAGTAATGCAATGCAATTACCATCATTTGGTGGATATCCTTCTAATAACGGGAAAAATATTTATTATGGAAAGGATACAAATAATAGTAGTAATAATGTAGGAGCTAAATTAAATCAAAACAATCAAATACTTCATACGCAATTATTGCAGCCTCCGAGTAAAAATGAAGAGATATTTGTGAGAAACTTACCAAAAACTGCACGTGCAGGTTTAGATGGTAGACCCGTCAGTCGTGGCCGTTTTCGTAGCTCCAGAGGTTTGCCATATGGTATACCTGCTGTATCAAATCGTCGGGCACGTACATCAGTTGGTCGATCTAGGAGAAGTAAAATGTCAGATCCAAATGGTTTTTCACCAAGTATGATTAAACGTTCCAGGCCATCCACATCAGGTGGGTATTAAAAAAATATATGAAATAATCGCTCGGTCGAAGACTAATAATATAATATAAGAAAAGCAAGTGTAGCGCGTCAAAGTTTTAATCATATTTATGTTATATTAAATTTTTATTACACTCAAAAAAGCTGCTCTTGGTTAACATATTATTTCTCATTTTTTCTTCATCATATATAAATTTTCACTCCAGCCGCGCCTGAATATCGTCGCGGCACAACTTAAACTCCATCACCATTTTTCAACCGGGCATATATGCACAAATCGCAAAAACATACTTTTATTGTACTTGTTAGAATACATAAATAAACGCATGGAACTTTTTCGGAAAAAATGATTAAAAAATGTACGCACATTTCTTAATTTTAAAAAATAATAATATATCAAAGAAAATGTTAGATGCATATCAAAAGATAGATAGGAATCAGAAAAATAATAAATTTATATGTCTCTACGATATATGCTCTCTAATTTATTTACATATATATAGTTATTGATCTATATACACGTATATATATATACATATATATATAATATAGGTCATCATCATGATGTTTAATGATGATAAAAAATTTATGGAGTTGGATCAAGAGGATTCAGACATAATATCTCAAAATATTAGTACTACAACTAGACCTATGAAAAATATGTATAATAAAAATAGTAATAATAGTATTAAACGTAAGAATGTTAAAGGAGGATCTTCTTCCAAAACAAAAAAGAATAGTAATAAAACCAAGGATATAACAACTATTGAATCCATATGTAATTTATTTGAGCGTGTGGAATATACAAAGAAGACAAATGCAATAAAATTAAATAATATTTGTTTTTCCATTCCTAAAGCAGATACTTATGATTTTTCAAGCAAAGGTATTCGTAAAGGTGATTGCATGGAAATAGTTCATGAGGATAAATCCAACAATACATCAATTAGTTGTATGGGTTATGCCCTGGAAAGTTATAATAATAATTATAATATTGACGATGAATTTGGAAGTTATTCACCAAACGAAAATTTTGTAAAGTGTATTATATTGTTACGCCCAGAATCGTTGCCAAAAAAACGTTTACCGTGGATGGGACGTCGCGAATTATTTTTAAGTAACTTCATATGTTATGTACCAAGGAATATGATGCAAGACAAAGTTATGGTAACATCTATGGAAAATTTACCGATAATCAAGGAAAAGAGAAAAAATAAACAATTATATTACTCACGCGTATGCTATGATATTGACAACAAAATATTTTTTGATTACTCCAATCTCCAATTTTTGTGCTTATGCGTCCAACCAAAAAATCCAGATCGTGCATTTATTCAATGTAGTTACTTTGATCATGATGGCAATAGAACTGGTTGTGGTGCATTGTATCATCCGCGATGTGTCGGTACTTCAAGAAAAATTGTGGGTGAGATAGGTTCGTTTAAATGCCCGTTGTGTAAACGTAAAACAAAAGAAAGAATGAAAATAGGAAAGACGAAAAAAAAAATGAAGAAAAATCACAATAGTAATAATAATAATGTAAATGATTATAAAACAAATGAGATGGAGGAGGACGATGATGAAGTAGTAGAAATGGAAGCAAAGCTAGAAACATTGAGTCGAATTGATCCAACTTCGTTAATGCTTGGATTTGAGCGTTGTCAACGACATCCAAATTGCAGTAAGCCTAATCGACATCCTGCAAGATGTAAGTTAGATCGTAATATGGATGTTATTAGTAGCAACAATAACAGCAACAGTAATAGTAAAAAGAAAAAAATGAGGAAAAAGAATAGTAACAAAAACAATGATGCAAAAAGAACAGGAGAAAACAAGTTAAACATTCATTATGGCAGTATTAGCAGTAATAACAACGGTAAAACTATAAAAGGAGATGATAATAGCTTCAAAAAACCATATGTACGTCAAGGTTTTAATTTCCAGGGGCAAGGCAAAGGCTTATTGCGACTTCCTCAAAACTCCCATCAAGATGATAGTAGTAAAAATAATATGAAGCAAATAAATAATAATAATAATAATATGATGAAGAAGAACTCGAAAGCATTTTCCATGCGAAACAATGCATCATCTGAAGCTAATACACCTAGTCGCCGCAAATTTGTAAGAAAATCGCCATCAAATATAAAACAGAGAAAACAAAAGTCGCTTCAATCTTCCATTGATATTCGTCGCCTATATGATACAACAAATAGACGAGATGGACATAATAATAATAATACTATCATATCAGATAATACTAGTAATAGCAGCAATAATAGTAGCATCAACATCAATGATGTCCCGTTGAACGATGGATATGGCAATATGGTTGTATCTCCACCTCCATTTTCATGGGCATCTTCTATTGATATGTCTAATCGCCGAAATGCACCAAAACGGCCGCTTAGTATGAATAGTGTAAGCGATGGTGAAGACAATTTAATACCTGGTATTGCACCATTAGGTTCTATGGAATTTGATGAATTGGCAAATATTCCATCATCACCAATGGGAGTACTTCGAGGTGGAATGTCAGAAATGTTTCTTTCGAGTAATAGATCCCAACAGGAACAACAGCAACAACAACAACAACAACAACAGCCAAAGAAAGTTATTGATGAAATATTAAATTCTCCATTGACAAAGTACAGCTCACCGACGTTACATAATTTATTTGACGAAGAGGTACAACCAAATGTTTTTGCATTACCACAATCTTTATTGGGTATCTATACTGGGAAGAAGAAAAGTACTAGAAGTGTGAAAAAAAAGAATAATCTATCATCTACAAATAAGAAAAAAGGCAAGGCTGTCAAAAAAGCTAAGAAAACAAGTAACACAGATGGTAGACGAAAAAAATCAATTAAACGTCGTAAAACAAGTAATAGCTCTAGTAGTGGTAGTGATGGTGGCAATATATCTTCCATGAAAAATAAAACTAACTCAAAAAAGAAAGTAATCAATAATAATAGTAAAAACAACAACAACAACAATGGTAATAATAATAATAATAATAATGGCAATACAAAAACACGTAGTTTATTTGGTAAAATTTCCCTTGCCAAAGCAAAACAAAGCAATGTGTTGTCAATATTTGATACTTTAAAAAATCCACCACCGTCACCTATTATTAAGGCGCAGAAAGCACCACAAAGTCAAAAAATGATGTAGGTACACACAGGTAGAGTGTGATGATACTAAATAGCATTTTTGAGTGTGATACAGGCATGTATATATGTACACATGTATCATATGATAGGAAAAAATCATCTCCTATATATATATATGCATATGACAAAGGGCGAGGCATAAAAATGAAGAAAGGAGTGTGCAAGCAAAGAGATCTGTCATGTACGAAGTATATTAAAAAAGTTTTTTAGTATTTGTATTATATATGTAATGTATTAATGATATATTTTTTATGTACGTATTATTTTTTAAAATAAAAGAGTTGGGTTTTTTTAAAAATAATAAAATTTAATAAAATAAGAAATATATTTAACAAAACAACGCGCATATTATACGTTCTAATCAGGCTCTCCTTTAATACTTTGCACGCTTAGCTGCTTCTGCTGCAAGCATAGCTTCTCTTTTTGCAATACTACGTTGTGTTTTTAAACCAAGTTTTCTGTCACCCCATTTTGGATTTGGTGCATCATTGAAACCAGAAGTACAGATGTTCACAATGGTATCTAATGCTGCTTGATCAGCTGCTTTTACTTCGGTCAAAGCTACTGCAGTTGCATTTTTCATGTTAACAAGAGAACCTAATCTGGATTTGTTCTTAACAATGCAATATGGTACACCCATGGATTTGCATAATGCTGGAAGCCATACAACAAGTTCAACTGGGTTAACATCAGATGCGATAGCAACCATTTTTGCTTTCTTTTTCTCAACCAAGTATGTGATGTGGTTCAATCCACATTTCAAGGTTGGTGGTGGTTTTGAGCTAACACCACTACCACTTTTTGCACTTTCAGATGCAGCTTGTGCCTTAAGACGTTGTTTTTTTTCTTTTTTGGTCTCTGGGCGATATTTGTTTAAAAGTTTGAACAATTCAGTTGCTTGATTTTTGTTCAATGCATTATTGAATTGGTTAAGTGCTGGTGGTGTCTTTAAACGTTCCATCAAAACTTTTCTTTGACGTTGTAAACGGATGTACTTTGGCCATTTCACGAAACGGGATAAGTCACGTTTATGATTTGGTACATCACCACCAATACGGAAACTACGTGGTGCGGATGGAAACATTGGATTTTCTTTAACCGTGGTAGCAGTGCTTCTGCTTGATTTCTTTTTACCTCCTTTTGATTTTGGCATGATTAATTGATTATTATATTACTAATTATTAATTAAAATTGTTATATATATATATATATCTGTTGTATTAACTCTTTTGTTGAAATAAAATTATGAAATACTATCTCTTGATGTCGAACAACTACATATGTTTGTGTTTTGATATATCTATATATTTATATAAATATTGATCAAGATCCTTCCTAAATTAACACTACACACTATTGGATTAAAATATGAAACACTCCAGATTTATTTTATATGGTTGGTCTCTCCACACCACCAATTTATAGATGAACACAGCATTGTTTATAAACACACCTATCAAATTCGATATATTCTATCAAGTACGATTTTTAGTACCTAAATTTATCCTCTACATGCACACAGCATTGGACGCCGAGGATATTATTGGCACAGCATAGGACGCCGAGGATATTATTGGCACAGCATAGGACGCCGAGGATGTTATGGGCTCAGCATTGGACGCCGAGGATATTATTGGCACAGCATAGGACGCCGAGGATATTATTGGCACAGCATAGGACGCCGAGGATGTTATGGGCTCAGCATTGGACGCCGAGGATATTATTGGCACAGCATAGGACGCCGAGGATATTATTGGCACAGCATAGGACGCCGAGGATGTTATGGGCTCAGCATTGGACGCCGAGGATATTATTGGCACAGCATAGGACGCCGAGGATATTATTGGCACAGCATAGGACGCCGAGGATGTTATGGGCTCAGCATTGGACGCCGAGGATATTATTGGCACAGCATAGGACGCCGAGGATATTATTGGCACAGCATAGGACGCCGAGGATGTTATGGGCTCAGCATTGGACGCCGAGGATATTATTGGCACAGCATAGGACGCCGAGGATATTATGGGCTCAGCATTGGACGCCGAGGATATTATTGGCACAGCATTGGACGCCGAGGATATTATTGGCTCAGCATTGCTTTTTGTATTGTTGCTATTATTTTTGTTTTTTGGACAGAAGGAAAGCGTGGGGCTGATGCTGTGTGATGCTAACTATGTTAAATTACTGTTATTTCATTTACATAAGGGTTCTCGTGATAAAATAAAATATCCGAATATAAACATACAAATTATACATATATTTTAATTCTAATTCTGTTCCTTTTTTCATACTCTTTTCTCCGTTCCAGTACTGTGTGTCTGCTGTTGTTTTGAGGAGGTTCCCTTTTTGTAAAATTGAGATGAAAAAGGAGGAGATTTTGCTCAATTGGATAAAAACATAGATTGTGACAAAGACGATTTGGAACTAAAACAAGGCATATATATACATATATATACAGAGAAATACATCCTTGTGTGTGTTTGCTTGGTTCAGTATTTTATCATAGTAATAGGAATATTATATTATATTATAATATTTACATATACATATCATCATGAATTATTGTTTAGTTGGAATACTATTAACAATATATTATGTAGCGACAATTTGTCAAGCTGCAAATATTAGGGACACAGTAGAAATATTATCAAAAACGGCTAATGCGAATATGGCAATTCGATGCGAAGTCGAAGTATCCCGTGGGGATTGCCGTTCGTGTTTGAATCTTCCACATTGTGGGTATTGTGCAGATGATGATTCATGCCATATAGGAAAACAAGCAGGGCCATTCCGTGATGTTGACTGTAAATCGTGGCACTTCAGTACATGCAAAGCTATGCCAAAATGTGAGGAAATGTTATCTTGCGGTGAATGCTTAGCACATCCAAGATGCGGGTGGTGTGCAACGGAAGATCCTAAGAAAATCAGCTGCATGCCTGCAATCATAGGCTCGGACAATTCCTTCCGCAGAAATAGGAAATGTAAATTTGGAGAAGAGAAAAATTTATGGTTCCATACATTTTTAGTAAATAAACGTAATATTACTGATATATGCGAAGGGCACTTGCCACGGAAACAAGCTATTGATAAATTATCAGCAACTACATATTGGAAAGGTTTATCAGCAGATAAAAGTAAAGTGGAAGAAATGAGGAAAAAAGCATTGAAAGCACAAGAAGGAGATGCAATGCGTTTAAGAAATGCTAAGAAACGTGCACGTGAAGCTGTAAAACTAACTGAAAGTTTAAAAGCTGAATTGGAGAAAGATGAGAAAGAAATGGAAAATTGTATTAGTGATGAAAAATTAGCGAAAGAAGCAGTAACGTTAAAAACAAATAAGTTAACGCAAGAGAAACTTGTTTTAGATGAAAAGAAGGAGAAACTTGACAAAGCAGAAAAAAAAGAAGCTGAATTGCATGCACAATATAAAAATGCAGTAGAAAATGCTGCACCAGTATTTGTAGAACTTGCAGAAGGTTCAGGATCTGCAGAAGGTTCAGGATCTGGATCTGGATCTGCAGAAGGTTCAGGATCTGGATCTGCAGAAGGTTCAGGATCTGGATCAGGATCTGGATCAGGATCTGGATCAGGATCTGGATCAGGATCTGGATCTGGATCAGGATCTGGATCAGGATCTGGATCTGGATCTGGATCTGGTGCTGCTGTTGATCCAGTGGCACAAACAACAGGTTCCGGTTCAGGAACAGGTTCCGCAGAATCTTGGCCACCACCAAAAACTGGTAGTACAACCGTCAATGATTTAATAGATAAAATATCAGACGAAAAAGCGATTGTAAAAGGTTTGAAAAAGCAAGTTGAAGCAACAGAAACAGAAGTGAATAAATTACAACAAGACGTTGAAGATGTTACTAAAGCATATCAAGATGCAAAGGGTAAATTGGATGCTATTGAAAAGAAAGTAAAAAATAAACGTTCAAATTTAGTCCTTGCAGAAGCAGAATTACATGCAGCAGAAGGTGTAGTTAGCAGTGAAAATTCATTGTCAAAAGAAAAAGGTGCTTCGCGTAAAGCTGCTTCACGTGAAGTCAGTGCAAATGCTATTGCAGAACAGCAAAAAAAAGAAGATCTTGAAATACGCATGCGATTAGAAAAAGCAGCACTTGTTGATTTGAAAATGAAAAGTACGATTAAACATCATTTAAATAAATTGAAATTGATAAATGATATGTTACAACGTAAAGCTGAAGTAGATGAGACGATTAGTAAATTTATGGCAAATGCGACTGAATATTTGAAGAAAAACAAAGATATTGTTGCAAACCATACGAAAGGAGTTGAGACATTGAAAGAAGAAGTTCAAAATATGACGGATGCTGCATTAAATAAAAAAGTAGAAGCAGAAGATGAACAAAAAGCTGCTGTTGCACATTCTACGGCACATCCTGAAACTCCAGTAGAAAATGACAAGCGAGTGGATGAGGCAAATAGTAATATTGGTGTGACGAAAATAAATTATGAATCTATTAAGGAGAGTGGCAAGCTTAACATCACAATGGCGGAAACGAAATTGGGTAAAGCACAGGCAGTATTGGAAATTGCACAAAGGTATTTACAATCTCAACAAGAGAGAGCAAAGAAATTAATGACCGAATTTATTGCATCAGAGAAACAACAAAGAACGCTTGAAAAGGCAAATGCGCAAAATAATAACAATGAAGATAAAAAGATTAAAAAAGAGGAAGCATTATTAGCTGATCAACAAAAAGCAGCGGATGAGAAAGAAGCTGAAGCAAAAACGACGTTAGATAATCAAGTAAATGATATAGCGAATGAAGCTACGGATGCTATTAAAGCAGCTGAAGAGAAAACAGCGTTAGATGAGGCATCAGCTAATAAACTTCTTCAAAGTAAAAATAACAGTGCAAATGGTAACGAAACGGAATTTGAGGAACAAGCAAAAGCAGCTGCAGATAAATTAACTGAAGATGCAAAAGAATCTGAAAAATTAGCACAAACGGAAAGTGAAAAAACTGGTCTTTCTAAATTACCAAATACTACTAGTTCACAAGTCACTGACGATAATGAAATGGCAAATAAATTTAAGAAATACAAATCAAAATTTGAAATGAGAGCAAGTGAAGTGAGCAAGATGATTAATGATACTAAACTAGCATTACAAAAAATTAGGAAAATGAAAGCAGCTGCAGAAAATAGAACTGTATTTCAGCCAGAAAATCAAATGCCACCTATGGTAGTAAGCGAATGTACAGAGAGCGAGAAAATCTTAGAAACGCAATTGGCAAATCTAAGAGATCTTCATAAACAAAGAATGGATGCATCAAAAGATATGCATTCAAGAATGGAGAAACAACTTGCCATACCTAGTGCAACTGGCGCTGCAGCAGCTGCACCTACATTAGAAGAAGCTGATCCAAATGTAGGCGCAGTAAATGTAGATTAAATTTATATATTTATAAAAGAAAAGTTTTCGTTTTTGTTGATGTGGATTTTTTTGGATCCCCATCATTTTTGTCTTGTAAAAGTTTTTAAAAAATTTAAAATATTAAAAAAAATAAAAATCAGAGAGAGCAGTATTATGCCCGTTTGAAAAAAAGTTTGTGTGTATACTTTGTTGTTATGTATAATATACTACCCTACACATTCTTTGCACAGATTTATAAATTTGATATTTCTATATTTACAAAGTACGAACTTTGTACTCGAGCGTATACCACTTGAGTGTGTGTGTTGGCATCAAATTAAAATCGTAAAAGAGATTATACTTCTTATATATGTTGGTGATGGATTCCGGTTCCTGGATCAAATATTATTTGTCATTGTATAGGCCTGCTATTATGTCGATAATTAAGCTTACAGTAAGGATGATGATACACTAACAACACTCTAACTTCGGACTTCTGACTCCAGCACAGTAGAAAATAATATAGAACTAAGAAAATATTTACAGAAGAACATTATAGAAACAACAGAACATCATTATAGACAACCGGCAGCATCAACATCATCAACAACAATGACTTCAAAAGATGAGATGCCACTGTTAGTGAGAGAATCGCGTGATGGCAATATCGATGCTATTAAAGAACTTTTAAGAGCAAAGAATGTTGATGTTAATATATCATGTAGTAAAGATGGGGCAACGCCATTATGTATTGCATCACAAAATGGCCATAAAGATATAGTTGAATTACTTTTAAAGATGAAAAATATTGATATTAATAAACCAGACAAGATTTGTGAAACAACACCATTATTTATTGCATCAAATAATGGACATAAAGATATAGTTGAATTACTTTTAAAAATGAAAAATATTGATGTTAATAAACCAGCCAAGGATGAAGCAACACCATTATATATTGCATCAGGACATGACCATAAAGATATAGTTGAATTACTTTTAAATATGAAACATATTGAAGTTAATAAACCAGACAAGATTGGAGCAACACCATTATTGTTTGCATCACAAAAAGGTCATAAAGATATAGTTGAATTACTTTTAAATATGAAAAATATTGATGTTAATAAACCAGACAAGATTTGTGAAACAACACCATTATTTATTGCATCAAATAATGGACATAAAGATATAGTTGAATTACTTTTAAAGATGAAAAATATTGATATTAATAAACCAGACAAGATTTGTGAAACAACACCATTATTTATTGCATCAAATAATGGACATAAAGATATAGTTGAATTACTTTTAAATATGAAAAATATTGATGTTAATATATCAGACAAGAATGGAGCAACACCATTATGTATTGCATCGGGAAAAGGCCATAAAAACGTAGTTGAATTACTTTTAAATACGAACAATATTGATCTTAATAAACCAGAGAAACATGGAGCAACACCATTATATATTGCATCACAAGAGGGTCATAAAGATATAGTTGAATTACTTTTAAATATGAAAAATATTGATGTTAATATATCAGACAAGAATGGACGAACAACATTATGTATTGCATCGGCAACTGGTCATAAAGACGTAGTTGAATTACTTTTAAATATGAAAAATATTGATGTTAATA
>LT649760.1:0-14383 GCA_900128395.1 Stramenopiles sp. TOSAG23-2
GGAATTATCATGAGTAAATTAAAAATAAATTATGCGTAAATTAAATTATATATATAATTTAATTCAAACGTATTCGTATAATTATCTAAATTAATAGCATACAAAGTTCGTACGACGTACAAATATATTAAAATACGTATATATTATATATAATATATGCATATGGCTATCATATGATATCATATGAGAATATCAACACCCCAGTTATTGTATTCTTTTGAAGAGTAGGAATTATCATATGTGTGTAAATTAAAAAATAAGTGCGTATTATTGCGTAAATTATATTTTTTTATGATGCATATATCATAAATATTTAGGATTATTTAGAATTATATATGTTATATTATTAGGATGGTTAAAATCTAAGTTATATTATATGATAGCTAATAATTTTTACTTCCCGTGTGGTAAATATTAAAATGCTCAATTACTCTATGCACTATCTCAGGAATCATACAACTTGTATTTGTATAATAATACTTGTATAATAGTATTCATTTCCTTGCTGCCTTGCTCATAAAAAATATCTTGAATGTTGATATGTTGATCCAAATCCTGAAGGAATAAGGTAAGTGTGATTATCCAGTTTTGTCCATTTCAAAATATGGTATTTCAGTGCTATGTAATGCTAAAATTGTCTGGTCAAAAAAAACGTATAATAATAATATAGATAGAGGACTCTTATATTTTGTCATGGTGTTTTCCTTATATTGACAATGAAATTAATTTAGCTGGTTGTCTAAGTCTAGATTTGGGACTTTCAATAAAGTATTTAAATATATGGGGTCAAAAGAAAGTTGCATATCGTCATCATAGATCGAACAATAGAATAAATGACAATAATGATGATGATGATGAGGAGGATGTAGTAGCAGAAGATAATGCAATTGGTACACATTCAAAATATAATAATAAGTATGGCAATAATGATAATAATAATATTGATGATGATGATGATGATGGTAATACTAGGAGTCAAAATATTACATTGTTGGCGAGTGTAGGAGGATATGCTAAAGATACAAAGCGGTCCATTGCATTTTTTCAAGCATTATTTAAGCACAAGGCATATACTAGTACACAGCAATTTTTATTTATGCATGATGACATAGGTAAAATGCCTAAAGAAATTAAAGATATGCTACCATCTGATTTTAACTTGGATGTTGTTCCACACCCAAAAGTAATGTTACCTGATACACCACAAACTTGGCTGCGGCAGTTCGCACAATTAAAGTTTATATCACAATTGTTAGAAAGCGGAAAACGAATGAAATGCAATCCAAATTTGAAATATTATATTACGACGGATAACGATGTTACTATAAATTTTTTGGAAATTGAAAATGTTTTAAATAAATACATGCCATTTTACAAAAATGCAATAGGTGGTACAATAGTCTATAACTATTTGGATACTGGATATATTGGTGGTGGTGTAATATTTATGACACGTAAAGCAGTATTAACCGTATGTGCCTATATATTAAATATAGGTCATTTTCCTGGCTCGTTACTTCCTGGTATTAATAAGTTGAATCCCATGGCGAATGTTGATGTTTATATAGCTGCAATAGTACAAAATTTGGGTGGTGAAATTATTCATTTACCAGGTGCTTATACACGATCTTCATATTGTGGGTACCCGCTAGAGTATGTAACGCCACCAATAATTGCGTCACAACACAGTTATGGAGAAGATAAACCGACATTGCCACAACATGATGAAGTTTTAGAGTTTATGTTAAATTTTGAAGGTTGAAAATCGCACTAAATGGCCTGGCAGAAAAAAAAAGGAGACGAGAGACGACAGACGACCCAGAGAGAATAAATTTTATTTTTAAAAAAAATATTTTTTATAAAAATTATTAATCATATTTAAATTGGATAACGACAATGAGAAAACATTTAGATTGATTAAAGAATGTGATTTACAACTTTATGAAGGAGGACCTCTTTCATTTAGCTCTGAATCACAGACAGCGGAAACATCTTTTGAATACTAAATAATTTTTACTAAAATTTATAAATCATTTTTGATTTGAGATGTTAATAAACGGGAGTAAAAGAATTTTATATAACATATGAGTAAGAGAAAAACATATATATATACATATATATGTATTATCATAATACGAAGTATGTACATAAATATCTCATTATATTATACGAACGATTCGTATCACATTACGAACGTACATCATCATATATATTCTTTTTTCATTTTTAATTCACACTTCCACATACTAAATCTCTAAATTCTTTCCCCGTAAATAATGGCAAAACTTGCCCTGGAATAATACATAACAAACCTTGTCGGATTGAAAACGCAAGTTTTTCTAAGCGATAATCGTATCCTGTACCATCTCCATTGGCCAAAGAATCAACTGGTTGACATAAATATTCCCAAACCTTCAACGATATATTTAAAGAAAAACTATTACCTGTGCGGATAGCCAAACCTAATAAAATCCCTACACAGATCGCATTCCTTAAATTTATGCCACGTTTATTGATCTCAGTAACGATTATGTCAAAGCATGAATCTTGTGCCTGTGGCTCATTGCCATCTCCTGGTCTACCGACAACAAATTCTACGCCATTACGTAATAAAACAGTTTTAATTGATCGCAATTGTCGGAAAATTGATTCAAGATTTAAATTTCCATGACTTAAGGCTAATCGAATCGTTGGCGGTATACTTGCAGGCCCACTACTAGTAGTACTAGTCTGCTCGATTAAAGATAAAAGCAAATGGTATTTTGTCCATGGAAAAATCAGTGTGCGAAATTGCAAGATTGCTTGACCACATGACCACTGAGGAGGTGGTGCGCTTGTATTTAAACCATTTAAACTTACGCGTGGTGTATACCCACTTGCACTTAAAGCACACCCATCACGCCATAACTCTACCAATGGTAATAACGGCTCAAGTTTGTAGTTAAGCACCAACAATAACGCAGCTAATTGTTTATACTCATCCTCTACTGACTCATAAGGTATGAACCATGGTTCGCTGGAAGAAGAAATAAGTTTTTCAATGATTGCATGAATATCTTCATGTTTTAAAACTTGTGATATGTCCAATCGATTGAAATTGTTATTATCGTTACGGTTACTATCTATAGTACCATTATTATTATTATTATTATTATTATTATTATTATTATTATTATTATTGCCCATGCGTGAACTGCCTTCTATGGTTGATGCAGAGGTAGATTTACTCAATAGGGCATTATTTGTTTTTGGGCCCATTGCCATTCGCAATTCTCTACATGATTTTCGACTCCAGGAAGCTATAGAACCGTCATTCGACATTTTCCACCATAATGCATTGTTACAAACACCTAAAACCACTATCTCCCCTTTCGGTGTATGGACAGTCTCCCCGGGCAAAAAGCCATAAGCCCGACATGTAATTAAGGATGTATCGACTAGAATGGACTCACCGTCAACACTGCGATACCGTCTTACTCCATTTTTCGACCATTTCTTTAAAAAATCCAAGACTTCATATTCTAAATGTTTAGAAATAACAATATTCTTTTGAGTGAAATCCTCCTTGTTTCTGCTAACTTGGAACAAACTTTTAAAACATTTCACTGTTTCATGCAATGTTTGTAATAATACTCTAGCTAATGAAAACGAATTACGACGCAAGGTGTTATTTGTATTTAATCCCCGTTTATTTGATCCATTTTTATCTTTCCTCCTTTTGCCCTCTATTCTATTGGATGCAGTGGAGCTTGTTGGTATCAAGCTTACCTGATCGTCGATATTGTATAATGAAAATGCAGGGTATATCTCACCAGCGATCCCTTCAACAGCAACACCCAGATCTTTGCCATTTCTACTAAATGCAACAGTTCCACAATCCATATCCAATGTCACGCCAATGTGATCCCCTTCACGAAACAATTCACCATAAGTACACATTTTACCTTTATTATGCCAAATTGCTTTATTTGCCAGATATCCCCACCCCTCCCTATCGCTACCGACATAATTGTCAGTGGAGCCATTTTCAGTCATGATGCCAACAAAAATATTCTTCGAAACACATTTATCAATATGCACCTCCCAATAATGAACGCCATTGCTAAAAGACGTGCTTGCACGGACAGCATTCCACTTTTTATTAACAGTATTCGTCACAACCATATTGCTATTAGTCAATACTAAATTACCACCACATGAAGTAGGATCAAGCATAAATAAATTTTCAGGTTTCGTATCAACATACGATGGTTTTCCAAGTATCGTGTGTGTCACATTGTTCTCTTCTACGACATCCATTTCCACACGAAATGCATAGCGACTATCTGCGAGAACACCATTGCAGATCATTGTAGATAAAGTGCGTGGCCTTATGCCAAATCCACCGTAATCCATGATCGGAACGATGCGTTGCATTTCCAGGCGTTTAAATGTAAATAGATCTTCCCCATCACCATGTGGAGTTGTATTTCCACCATTTGAAAACGGCTGTGATATTTCTGCCATCGAAATTTCTACTTTGACTGTTTGTTTACTATGTAATTTCGATGCAATATCTTCAGCCGATAATGACCAAGCTAATGCTACTGAAGAAACACCAACCTCATCTATTATGACATTAGGGGCTCTTAACGTAGCGAGTAGCTTTTCCATATCCGCCGCTTCCTTCAGCGAAATATGATCATCATCTTTTTTTCCCACCTCGGCTTCTTCATCGCTTTTCTCCTCCAACGCAGGAGAAGAATCGTTATTTGTCTCCTTCTTCTTAGTTGTGTTATTAACAACAACGACTCCAGTCTTAACGGACGTAATTGCTTTGTATTCAATGTCATTATCATCACCATGTATCAGCGCTCTAATCTCTGCACATGACACTAGCAACGCCGTTAAAGAATGTAAATATGGGGAACACAATACGCTTTGTTCGCGTTCTTTTCTGTACCGAGATGTGAAGACGCGGACTAAACGATGTTCTCGAGCCGTGCTTAAAAATGCTTTTGCTGAAGTCATCCACCGCCAGTGTTTCTGGGACGATGAAGAATGTTTTGGGTACATCAATACACAATGATTCAATATTCTTCCAGCTATACGAAACAATATATCTTTCAAGGACATATTTGGTGTAAATGCGGCACGCAATACTGTTGCCAAGACACCCACGCCGAATATTTCATTCAATACAACATGGAAAGAATCTGCTCGGGATGTTATATCTTCATCGGTATTCTTCCCATTTTTGTTAAAAATTTTGTCTTCCATTTCATCCATAAGTATATTCAGTGCCCATGCAGCCCATATAGGATTTGGCTGTACCAATGCATCGCTGTCGCATGTTAAAGTCATAATGCTCGATACAAAAGGGTGGATTGGAGGAACAGGCCTAGAAATCCACAACATCCCATCGTACTGTCTGGCACGAGCTCGAGTAAAATGTCCAAGTGCTTCATCCACTAGAACAGTTAAAAATAAAGGAGCAGCTGATGAAGAAGTAACATTGTTTGATGGCATGTTGATATTTTTCTCGTGTTTTCCTTGTACTTTTTGTTGCCCCATTTGAACAGGTGTATTGTTGACAATCTCATTTTCGTTATGCTTATTTAAAAGGATTTTAAATATTGGTTTCAACAAGTGATGCAACTCGTCAGAGTAGTAAGATTTACTCTTCACTACATGTTGCATAACATTATTTACAATGCAGGGAACTGGACCACGAAAACGCACTAATTTTAAAAAGTCAACGAACATTAAAATGCACTGAGGACTACTTAAGACTGATCCTAAATGGTATGGAATATTGAATGATTTCACGACTTGTTTGCTCTTGCCATCCTCACTGTTGGATAAAACAGTTTTATTTAATACGTGCTGTAATATTGACAATACACTCGCTCTCGAATAAATTGTGGACAAAGCACACGATGTTGCCAATGATAGTGCCCATAATTCTTGCTGGTCATCGCAATTGCCAAGCCGATGGAACGGATTTCCCTCCAACTTTTGATTGATACGATTCCCAGATTTATTGTTGTCACTTCCATTTGTATTGGAACTGCTACTGTTAGTGCCTGCATTTATTCCACTGTCAGTTCCATCAGAGTTTGTTGGCTGTAATACAGAGACAATTTCAGACAGTATTTCCGTGGTAGAATATGCATCATTCGCTACTCGGTTTGAGGATTCAATGCCCATAGAAGATAATTTTCCACTTATCAATGACATCAAATTTGCATCATTATTTGAGCCACTGCTGTTTTTTACAGTTACTGCACTTAGTCCAAAACCATTGATAATATTTGTCCCATAATCATTGCTGCCATTTACTATTGGAGAAGGGAAATATCGCTCCGTGAGAGGTGCATAAATTTCTGTACATTCTTCATCATCAAGCAAATGATCCTCGAAATTCATTGAAGTACTACCGATACTACCACCTTGAGTTGTTAATGTTGAAAAATTTCTGTTGTTACTAGAATCATTCATCAGTTGTTTTCTCAATTGCCTTGCAGCTGTATTTTCAGCCACATCTTCAGTCTCATCCCCCTCCTGGTCTTCATCGTCATCATCGTCACTCATATGTTTACTACTGATCTGATTGATTAAGCTGTAAGGATTATCTTCATCATTATTGCTCAACTGATCTTGTTGTTGCTGCTGCTGCGAGTTCATAGCATCAATTATTTTTTCGTTTTCATCTTGCACAGAGGCATTTTCCATCTCCATCTTCTCGATGATCCAAGCAATAGCGCTGCTTTCATCCATTACTGAAGTTTGTTGTACGTTTGCAGCGCGTACACACCAGTCTAACGGGAATCCCATTGTGATTAAAGTATCAACAAGATCCTGACGCTTTATTGCCATTTCTGGGGATGGTATTTTTTCCACAGTTATGCTTTTCTTCTTACCTCGGACGCTATTACTTTCCACATTTTTCATTTGCGTCATAGCAGTAACTAGAGCAGAACCTATACTTTCATAGCCTTTAGGAGGCTGATGCATGAATTCACTGTACGGCGGGCCGAAATTAAACCTGGCAGCTTGTTGCATGTTGAATGAAGCTGCTGGATATATACCGCCAACACTGTGAAGGGTATTATATGCAACGCCCAAATCTTTCCCATTTAGGGTAAAGCGCATTTGCAAGGAATCTAAATTAGCCAAACACCCAATAACATCACCAACTCGCCAACGTACACCATAATCACTGCTTGAGCTATTCCATTTCTTGCAGCGATATCCGTCCAATGCCCACGAATGTGGGTGGTCACCAACGCCTTGCCCTCTTTCAGGATCACCTTTATACAGAGCATCAGCCCAGCCTATTTGCATCAACCCATCGCTTAGCAAAATCGCTTCGTAGTAATAGCTGCCGCCAACAATAGATCCAGGGGGGTATGATTTTTTCAAATTTAGCATGCTGCCAACATTGTGTACAGGAAATAAAACTAGTTTACTCAATCTAACAGAAGGAAAGTTGCTTACTGATTCTACGCAATTTGTAGTGCGATGTATCCTTACCTTTCCTCCTATACGCTCTATACGAGGAACGCATTTATAATCTTCCACAGACAATGGCAACACACCTGAATGCAACCTACCAAATGCCTCTTCCGCTATATTTTCAACGGTAGGCACGCTAACCCACGTTGATAGCTTCGTAGAAAGAGCATGGGCATTTGAATACAAAGGTGAAGATTTGATGTTAGTGTCGCTACCATCAGGCTGTTGAAAATGTCCAAATATACTGTTAGTGGTTCCCATATCCATATCGACACCTATCGTATCTACCGTAGCACTTGATGCTGCATTTGAAATATCCGTGACACTAGCACGTAATAACCGCGGCAAACAGCCGGTTTCGATCAAATACTTTGCAGCCAATGGTTGTGATAACATAGATGACAAAGCTCTCAATGCACGTGAGCGAAGGAAACACAAAATTATATTGTAATTAGTAATTACGGCATCCTCTTCCGTGTTCTTGCCGCTTTCACCTGTAAATCGAATCCGCTTATTATTTTTGCGGCTTGTTCTATCCACGATGGTTTTGTTTTCCACCCATGGTAATTTGCTATCAGCGCCTGCTGGTTTTGCAGACATCGTAAACGACGGTACTGGTTTTTTAGGATTCACACCTAAGAAAATTTGTACGACATTGATGAACGATATTATAACATCTTCTTTTACTTCTAATACATTACTATTTTCAAATTTTTCCATGTAAACCATTTTTAATAAATTTAACGGCACAGAAAAAATTCGGTGTGGTAATGCACCTTTCCCACTATTACGAAAAGAGCTACTTTGCTGCGAGCTTGAAATACCGGTTGGCGCCGTTACTTTTGCCATAGAGGTTTTCCAATCTATGTCTATAATCATGCCCGTGCTTTCGTCTTCTCCCGAAACGGTTGCCCCGATAAAATCAACGGTAGTTTTTTGAGCCGTTGGGTAGTATACTTTTGCACCAATATATGGTTGCTCAATCAAACCACCCAATACATAAATACCACTGATAGCGTCGACAATAATGTCCCGGTTCGAGCTCCAATCGAAAGCAGTAGAATTTATCACAGATTCCGTTTTCTCAAAGTTCAAATATTTTAACAAGAACTCCGTTAATTGAACAAAACTAGTTTTCATGCACTCTGAAATCACCTTTGACCAATGTTCAGACATTAAAAGTTGCCTTAATAATCCGACTATACCTGTTGTTAAAGCTGATCTGTCCGCGAGCGAACTTTTATGATGTGAATAATACAAGTTTGTACCATCTTGGTTACTAGTGACTTGAGAAAACAAACAAGAGGAAGACAAAATAGAACCATTGCTTGCCGATTCATAACCAGAGCGGAAGGAAGATGGCAAAAAGTGTGCAAGAACTGAATTGATAGTCGCAGGCAAGCCATTGTGTGATTCATCTACGTCGCAAAACCAAGATATACCAATGATCTGACTTAAGTACTTCCAAAGTCCACTAGCAGTTCGACTAGCTTTCGCAGCTTTTAAGCCGCTTCCGACTGTTGCAGACATAGTTGGTACCTGAACGCTCAAAGGTTTTACAAAAGGTAGGCTTTGCTTCAGAAATTTTAATATGCTACGTTGGACTTTTCCAGAGACACTGCGTAGTAAATCAAGCATGATACTGATACATTCGTTACTTTCCATCAAGCCATTACGACCATTTTCTGTTCGTATTAAAATTAGCGACAGAGTGACTAGACGATACCCATAATTATCAATATCACTTTTAAAACGAGCTTGACTTGGAGAGGGAATACGCGCCAGAGAATTTGCATCACCATCATTTACCCCGGAATTCAACCACCATAGAGATGAAATCCATCCAATGACACCCATAGTTGCTGCAAACGTAGCCAATGCCGTTCGTGCAAGTGGGTATGCTATGTTTTGTGGCAAACCGATATGCAAGGGTTTGGACCATGACGGCAAAGGAGAACCTTTGGTATTTATTTGCCCCGAAACTTTACCATCAATGTAGATCTTCATTTTGTTCTTTTCCCCATCGTATGAGCATGTCAAATGAGTCCACTGACCTTGCTTTAAACCTTCTACACTAATCAATGAGTTGTTGACGTATGCATTCTTTTTCGCGTCAAATGTCGTGACAATAAATTCAATTTTCGGATGGGATAAGGTGCTCCCGCCTTTTTTGTTACTGTTCTGAAACATTTCTTTTGTTTGCATTTTATTTTTTTCGTAGGATAAAAATATAGCTGGATAAAATACATGAATATTGCTTTTACTAATTCCATTACTGTCAGTGTTACTTTCGGTATCTACATGCGGAACTTCCTGGTTCTTAATTGTGTCAGTGCGGGCACATATAACACGACGGATGTATAAATGGTTGTTGTTTTTTCTCGAATTAAAATCTACGTTATTACTTTGATTTTCCAATTTCGAGCTATCATCTTCAACATTGCTATTTTTAGGTAATCTAACCCAAAATGACACAGCAAATTTACTGGATTTTTTCATATTTTTGTTTGCATTTGTCATCCCATGAACAATTGGTGCCTCTGGTATCACAACTCCAGGTTGATCACGCGTCATCCAAAGTTTACCAGGAACAACCACAGTCAAATTTGTTTTTCTTGACAATTGCGTAAAGCGTATTTCCTCGAGCGCTAGCTTTTCTAATGCTGCTTGTACCCGACTTAACTCATGAACGACTACAGAATATAAGGGATGCGTCTTGCCATTAGTATTATAGGTACCAATGCTATCTTGAGTGGTTCCTATGTTTAGCGATATTTCGTTTGATTTGCATAATTGTATACCTAGCAAATAAAAAATCCTCCAAGCTGTGTGATGCAACGCGACATTGAAAGTGTTTTTAGTAAGGCTATTTTGTATAGGCTGAGATAGTATGTCGCCATCTGTCTCCAATAAAGTTCCAAGTATTGATAATATTTTTGAACATAAAATGGACATAGAATGGTCATAACTCTCCTCCAGCATCTCCTCTTCGGCCAAAAGTAGCCCACCACCAAATGCATCCATTGTACTTCTTGACGAATTATTATTTTTTGTTGCATTTTTCTTCTTTTTCTTTTTCCCCTTCGGTGATACTATTTGCAGTGCAGCTAATTTACTATTTCTCAAGTGATCCGGGCTTTCAATTTTCAACGCCCATGAATGTAATATAGCTAATTTGAATGCTTGGGTGGATGCTACGTCAATTAATGATCGCGATAGATTCTCATATAGATCAATAAAAGAAGCATGAACTAGACTAGAGACTGCGGAACCACAACTTTGTAAGTCTGCCATGTAATGATTTACATGGCGCAAATCAATATTTCCACCATTATTTATTTCACTACCTTTTCCTTTTTCTATGGCTGCCTTTTGTTTTTCCATGGTAACATCCCGGTGGCGAGCCATTGCGTAAGGCACCTGGGCAATAGCCTGTGCTTTCACGTAACCAAAATTCGGTGAAATGATAGTTAGCAAATATTTCGTCAGATCTAAACCTACAGAGCGTATACGCGCCCTCTCCATTCTTCGCAAAATTTCATCTCGCAATACATTCATATCCAACGGCTGCGATACAAATTCGAAAACTTCATCCAGACTAATGTGAGAATTAGAGACACGAAACAAAGATAAATCTCTCCACGCTTTGTCTAGACCACCATGTTTGATTAGTCTTATTGGAAAAGCCGGATTGACTAGCAATAAGAATGTGCAATGCTGAACTATTGTTGCTGCAACACTTTCTGATGTAGGAAGGATATTCCTAAGTGGCGTGGCATTTGCAGCTAGTTGAGCACGTTTGTAAATTGATTCTTTGTTAACATCTTCTTTTTGCTTAATTTGAACAGCAACAAGGCGCTGTAAAAATAATGCTGTCTCCCATACATTTAATAAGGTACTGGATAATTGGTCTTTAGCAAGTTGATTGGTGCGCGACATAGATAACAGTTTTGCTTGAGACATTGCCTCCGTTACATAGCCATTGCATTTTAATATTACGCTTACAAGTGCACGTAGTGCTCGTTGCCCAGCGAGGGTCTCTGGTGGCCCAGATATTTCTCTTTTTTTATTTGGTGATTTAGCCGACGGGCTCAATGGCGAAGCATTTTGTGTCCTTGCATATATAGATTCTTGAATCAATATATTTAGTTGATGAGCATCGTTTTTGCCTAAGAACAAATCATCCAAAAAGTTATTTTGTAACAAAAAACCATCGTCATCTTTGACATCATCCATCTCCTCTGTTTTTAACGAAAACAAATTTCTTTTTTTCCACTCCAATACTATACTCAAATCATTCAAGTTATAAGCACCCGTTTCCTCCTCCTTGCGAATATTGGGCATTTTTTTTACACCACCGCTTAGAAGCCTACTACTGAGCCAGTGTTTCAACGCCGCTTCCGTAGCTGATATTGGGTGTCCTTTCATAATGAGGACAATCAACTTACCCGTAAAATGTGCTATTAGCGCGTGTAAGCGAATTTCCCATTGATGCATTTTTTTAGTCAAAGTAACATTAGAAGTTCCTTTCTTCGATTTTGGGCTACCAAGTAAATTAGTTAAAAATGTACTACCTTGTTTGTCTCCACTCTCGCCAATCTCTATTGGTAGAATTAATTGGCAATTTACGGTATCTACGACTTTAATTAATGTCAATAAAGGTGGCAGCAGTTGTGTTGCCAAAGATGGGTGCGTGGAAGAAACGCTAAGTCCAGCGATAAATGGCATAAGAATTACTGATAAAAAACTTTCGGACATTACTTCGCGCAACATTGCTCGCTTCAATGTTGAGAATGGCTTTATATTTATAATTTCAAAACATTTTTTGAGACAGTCTGTAGATGTCTGCAATAAACGTTTACCATGCGATAAGACACATTGATGTATGTTATTGCTCCCATTACTTCCAATCTCACCATTTTTACTTTCTATTTGCTTTGTCAAAATATCAAGTTCTAACGTGCTTGCAACGTGACTCCAAGCAGCCAAAATATGGTTTTGCAAAGCTAGTAATAATTTCGTATATGGTGACGAGAACACACCATTTTTAGTATGCTTCGATTTTAAATTCCCATCATGTATTTTACTGAGACGATCATGCATCTCTGAATATGCACGATTGAGTAAATCTCGTAATAAATCATCTACACCTTCAGGAGTCAAACTGCCAGGTACTGAACCATTCGTAGGCGTTATTATTCGCGCATCTTCCATATTTGATGGATGGATGTAAGTCAAATCATCAGGCAAAATATTTTGCAATAAATGTGAGACTACCATATTTTCGCTCAATCGATCCATTACTGCATTTAGTAGGACATGATTTGGCACATCGTCTTTCATAAATTGTCGCAACACAAGCTTGCGAGATGCTGGGGTCGGATAGAAGAAATCAAACCCGACACGTATGACATCACCCGCTTCTACTTCAATAGCTTTGTTTGACTGCAGAAAAACTCTATTCATTGAATTATCATCTCGTAGATGTTTTTTTTCACTTTTATTATCAATGAAATCACATTTCATTGGATTCTTAATAATCAATAGCAGCAACTGATGTAGCATTTTGAATATGGAAGACATTTTAGAACTGATCAAAATACTAATTGATTTCGTACTAGTCTTACTTTTAACATCCTTTCCTTGATCAGCTTTTAAAACACTGACTAACTGTTGTAGATTTGCTTTCAATAGACGTAACGTGCACAAAACTATGCACCATCGACATAGCTCTTGCTCTTGATCTTCTTTGTTTTTTCTATTATAACACTTCGATAAAATGGCGTGAAAATAAGACATGGAATCTTCACTCGGTTCAATACAATACGCAAAGCGTGGTATGGCATTGTTTAATCTAGAGGTTAAATCTCCTACATGGTCATTTGGATGAGAAATATTCTTTGTGACACCCTTTAATGTTTTCTTAAACGCCAGATTAGCATGACTGTTGAATGGTTGGACGAGCCGTTCCAAATGTGCCATAACAATAACAGGTAGACGAGTCGACGAAATATTATTATTATCATTCCTTATCAAATTTAAGTTTGTATTTATATGCTTATCATCTGGAAAAATCATTGCTAGTTGTTTATTCGATCCTTGCATACCGGCAGATAAACTGTTTAAGGAAAAGATATCGTTTGATAAAATCCAACTGGAATTGATTGGTAAGTCGCGGGGAACGTCAAGATTCGATGCTCCCGTTCCATTATCATTACTCATACCAGCGTTTGCAATTTCGTCTTCTTCTTCCTTGCTAGATGTCATATTATTTAAATTCTCTTTTTCCACTTTTGCTTTGCTACTTTCATTTTGGTCAAAAGTATTTACTAAAATCATGTTATATTTATCACCCACTGCAATAGAAAGAACCTTTAACGAATCGCTGGAACTACTATTATTAAGCCTAACATTAGTAGGGAAAATTAATTTACGTGGTTTGTTTTCCGATTTCGTTTCCCCATGCCCTAAACGACCACTATCACCATGTCCCCATGTATACAACTCTCCATCAGATGTCAATGCAGCGGAATGTTCACATCCTGCCTCTGCTTGTATTACAATTTGGCCTCGTAACCCTTCAACACAAGTGGGCAAAGCTCTATCAGTTTCATTCCCATGACCTAACTTACCATTTGTTCCAGCTCCCCATGTATATAGGAGACCTTCTGCAGTGACTGCTAGCGAGTGATCCCATCCACACGCAACATGCACAACATTTTCTTCCTGCAATGCTAATATCTGCTCCGGTATCAGTTTATGTTCATTTCCTCCATGCCCAAGCACTGGTGGTAGACCATCTCTACGGCTGTCTTTGTAACCCGAGCCAAAACTAAATATATGCCCATCACGGGATATTGCTAATGTGTGTTCCCATCATCATCAC
>LT649762.1:0-14369 GCA_900128395.1 Stramenopiles sp. TOSAG23-2
TCTTTAAAAACATAATTCTATATGTAAACTCTCGGAGAAAAGTTAAATATATCACCTACGATATAAAAACTACGACATTTTATCAAAATTTTTTATGTTTCATGTTCCAAATGAAGATTTCTAGCTCCCGTTAAAATCGTTGTGAATGAAAATCGATTTGGAATTCTAGGCCTTTTTCAGGCTTGTTAACATACATTGCAAAATGGGGTATAATCAAAACAATATATCTAGAGTCAAGCAAAATATTTATACAAAAGTAGTACGTTATCTCATTTCCACATGTATAGAGCCAAACTTAAGAGTAAGTTGATGACAACTGAGTATCAGGAACATACTTTACTAATGACGTTTCAATTGCATGTCAAAGTACCCTTACTATGCAATAGGCTTGTAAAACCTTAATAAAAGTGTCAAAAAATGTGCATTTTTGAGTGAAAATTCACTTTGGGTCTAGTGTTTCATGTAAATGTAATATTTATTTTGGTTGGAGTTTAGAGATACAAGTTATATATATAAACTACACATGTATAGAGCCAAACTTAAGAGTAAGTTGATGACAACTGAGTGTCAGGAACATACTTTACTAATGACGTTTCAATTGCATGTCAAAGTACCCTTACTATGGAATAGGCTTGTAAAACCTTAATAAAAGTGTCAAAAAATGTGCATTTTTTAGTGAAAATTCACTTTGGGTCTAGCGTTTCATGTAAATGTGATATTTATTTTGGTTGGAGTTTAGAGATACAAGTTATATATATAAAGAGAGGATATGGTAGTTTATATGACTTCAAAATGTTGGGAATGATATTTGAAGACGTAATGCAAATTTTATATATCTGATGAAATTTCTCAATTTTCGTACCCACTTTGGCGGAACTTTAAAAAATGAAAATAAAATTGGCAAAAATATGTGTGTTTGAGGTGTTATAGAAATGTAGTATAAATTTCGTAGTCTAATTTACATATTTTTGTTATTTTTAATATATGGAAATAGCATTATAAAATTAGCATGGACACAGGCCTTTCAACATTTTACACTTGAAAAGTGTGTTTTTCTGCCATGTTTTCTGTTTTTCATTTCCTATCATATTTATACTTAATGTAGTCCTTTTCATATACTCAGTAGATTTGTAGTGTTTGATATATTTGATAGGCCAGATTAGGTATTTTTTGTACTTGAGAGAAGGGCGAAAACTACCAAACTGGCAAACCTAGATTGTTTTTTCGAACACTTGTGCATGCCCAGTCTGTCCATTAATTACTTACGATAAATTTAGCACTACATAGCACTAAAAACAAGATTTCAGGTGAAAATATTTATCGTAAGTAAATGCATTATTTCTATACCTTGGTTTTTTAATTATGGAATTATATAGTCAAAATATTATATTATTTATAATTATAATAATATATTTTTATCAAATTATATATCGGATATTTATTATAATAATTTTAAAGTGATACAATACTGGAATTTTGGGCATGAAATCATGATTCTCGGATTTTCATTTTTCATCAAATTGATTTCATGCCCAAAATGCCATGGTTTTATCACTTTAAAATTATTATAATAAATATCCGATATATAATTTGATAAAAATATATTATTATAATTATAAATAATATAATATTTTGACTATATAATTCCATAATTAAAAAACCAAGGTATAGAAATAATGCATTTACTTACGATAAATATTTTCACCTGAAATCTTGTTTTTAGTGCTGTGTAGCGCTAAATTTATCGGAAGTAATTAATGCACAGACTGGGCATGCCAGCCCGCCAGCGCATGCGCATCACGTTGTTTTGCCCAAAAAAAAAAAGGCAAAAAATATCATCGCTAAATTCTGTGCTCATAGAAAATCAAATCAAATTGAAACAATCAAACAAAGCAAGGAAAAAATCACATTATATTAATAACATATACTAAAACAAATGGAGGTGACCAATTTTCTCAGTGTAAAACAAGAAGGTAACGATGGAAGCGGTGGTGTTGGTGGGTGGGCGAAATCTCCACCGATAAAAGATGATGCCTCCAATCATAAAGAAGTAATTTCTAAATTTCACATTGTTGAAAGACATTTATTATCTAGGTTATTATATCTAAACCCTGTCTGCATTTTAAGTACTACTTCGTTAGAAAAGAAGATAAATGTGATGGTATGTTCATGGTTAACCCCGATTGATAACATGGGTCGGTTTTTTATGTCTATAAAGAAAACGAGGCACACTGCGAAAATATTATTGGAACAATCGGTACATGAACGAATTTTTGGATTAAATATTTGCAATAATAAATTGCAAAATTTATTATTAGAGATTGGTTCCTGTTCAGGGAAAAATCTTAATAAAATTACAGAATTCAATATAGAGACATGCAAATTTGGATGGGGATTTATTGATGAAAATAACGGAGGAAAAGTATTAAATGTGAAGCCTAACTTGCTACGAAAGGATTATAAATCATGTAATATAAAGGAAGTGAGAAAAAAAGTAGGTTGGTTAGGTTTTCAAAAATTAAAATTTATACAACAGTCTCCAGTGCATTTAATATGTAGGATCACATCGGTTGCTGCGGAGAATCATGAATGTGTCAACAATTGTATAGAGGAAGATATTGATCATTATAAATTCTTCTGCGAAATTTTATTTGCATGCACAGATAAGAAGATTTTTGATTCAAATGTATACAATAAAGATTCTGAGTTGTTAACGTTTTTTGGATCAAAAACGTTTGGTGTAGTAAAATAGTTTGTACATAAAAGTAGTACTTATAAAATATATTATATAAATTTTAATTAATGCATAATTTATTTTTTAATTTACTCATGATAATTCCTACTCATATAATATAAGAGAATTATTTTTATATTTATATTTGTTTTGTTTTTTTTAATTTTTTTTTTGTATTTAAAATAATATATACGTATTTTATTTTTAAAAAAGAGAGAATTATTTATTTTTAAATGAATTATCATCTTCCATGTATAACTGCTCGTGCTAAATGTGCATCATTAAGCCCTTTTAATAATTTGGCACGATATTTTTCCCACGCTTCCTTTCGTTTAATTTGCTCTCCAGGGTCTTCTAATACAGAAGTATGAGATCTTCCTCTTTTAGCTTTTACATTAGCTCTCATTTTACTACGAATAGAAAAATTAGTTCTTCGAAAAAGGTCCACTTTATGAATGATCAAAACTTCTACTTGTGTATCAGCTACAATCGATGCATTTGTCTTCCGTCTCACATGCACAACATGTCCAGTTTTTGGATCTTCTACACCTAATATATTTTCTTCACCAATGGTATCTCCAGGGAATAATGTACATAACTCAACAGGTTCTTTTCGTCGTACTTTTTTTTGCTGTTTCTTGTTTCCTTTTTTCATGTTCTCATCATTACTATGATTATGTATTTCCTCTAATTCAAAAGCTTCAACAGAATCAGGATGATGGGCATCATGCCGAGATGAATTCCAATTCTTTTTCGCTTTTGCAAGCTTTAAATGATCTTTAACTGCCTCATCTCTCCTTATTTCCCATGTTATATCATGTTCACGCTCAACAGAATACTTGTTACCTTGACTGTGCCTGGAGGATACTAATGCTAAATTTTCAACAGTACGACGCCTTTGTCGACGTTTACGATCCATTTTACTTGACAATGGCGATGTTGTCCCAACAACATTAGTTAAAGCTGCATCATGAGTATGATCAACAGCATGATTATTACGAATGGCTAAATTTTTCACAACGCGACATTTACCAGTGCGTATAATTCTTAAATTGTGATAATCTTGTCCCTCAGCTAATAATATTGAATCACAATTATGATGTTCTCTTTCCACGATCCCAGCCAACGATTTTAAATCTTCATCGTTTATGCTGCGTAACAAATCAACATTTTTTAGAAATTTCCAAGTCTTTTCTATTTCCTCCTCATGTTGTTGTTTTAAAATCAAGTCAAAATCTTCTTTTCCAACTGTTAGGAGGATACTTTTACCACTTGATACACATGTCGCTCTTCTAGGAGCATTTTCGGTTAAAGCTAATTCACCAAACGAATCACCAATATGTAATGTAGTTATATATACCATTTCTTTTTCGTCTTTAGTCGTAAATTTTTTTACGTTTTTCTTATCAAGCAATATATTACGCCACAAAGTTTCCCATGTCATATTATTTTCCGATAATTCTTTAGTAGTAGTATTATTATTAGTAGTAGTAGTATCCTTACTACTATCATCAATGGAAGCTTCTTCATTATCGTCTTTTAGCGTTTCCTCCTCCTCCTCATCTCCTTGCTGTTGAATATTTGTATGTTCTCGCTCTGAACTGATACGATGATGTCTTGATTGCATATGTAGAGAAATTTTTCCTACGACAATCACGTAAAATAAATGTCCCTCTTCTCCTTGATCAAATAATATATCGCCATCATGTAATGTTACGCATATCATTTTACGACAAAGTTTTTTATGATTTTCTTGTGACAATTTCTTGAAAACTGGCACGTTCACAGTTAAATCTAATAAAACCTTTAAATCATCCTCACTTCGATGTGTACCTTGTTTTTGCAAACTTTTTAGCGCTTCTTGAAAATACTCAGATAAATGACTTAAATCACCTTCTTTTTTTAATTGATCAATTCCTATTGATTTCTGTTCATAATTCGCACTTTGTTTCTTTAAATCATATACTGGTCCGGTGGAAAAAAATTCAGTACCTCCGTTTCCTTTATGATTTAACACGTTTCCAAATCTTTCAGCACCATGTTTTGCTTTTAGAGCTTCTAATTTTGCATAATCTCTAGACGCTTCGAAAAATTGATTACTTAAGCGATAGGACATTGCTCGTGTTAATATAATAGAAGCATGCAATGGCATGTTAGATTCAATGAATGCATCTCGCTCCTTTAGATCTTTCCAAGTGTGATAATGATCCTTTGGTAAATGTTCAAAACATTCCAATGCTTTACTCAATGCTTCAATAGACTTACTAGTATTGTGTAATTTTTGATGTGCTAGACCTAAATTATACCATCCAAAGGGTGTTGTTGGATTGATCTCAGCAGCACGTTGGAAATCAACAGTTGCACGCTCAATTCGGCCAATACGACACAAACAATATCCACGGTTTAATAATGCCCTTACATCTTGTTTGTAATGTGCTAATGCACTTGTATAATGTTTGATAGCTGAACTATAATCCCCCCGTAATCGATTTTGATATGCGGCGAGGAAATAATATTGACCATTTCGTAGCCCACCAGAATGACCAGACGTAGGACGTACTTCTACTTCAGGTTCGTGAAATGTTAGAGTATGTTTTATATGCTTAGCTGATTTTTCACGAGATGATGCCTCCCTCAGAGCTTGAGATATAAATTTCGATGGTTTGTTTTGATGATGACTTAAATTATCTTTTACATTATTATTTTTTACATATGTTTTTGTTTCCTTATTATATAATTTACGCCTACGTATAGTTGCACTTTGTATACGTCTTCTATCACGAGCTATTCCAGCACTTTTTGGCCTTCTACCAATTAGTATGTTGGGGGAAGATTTAATGTAAACAGCAGTCCTTTGTACATGAGCAGATTGAGGTCGATGCTTCTTGTAATAATTATTGTTATTGAAAGTATTTTTATTATTAGTTGTTTGTTTCCATGAGTTATATGTTTTTGTTCGATCCCTTGAAATTGGGTTGTGAAACAATTCGGGTGTATACCGATTCAACCATTTCCTAGATTCACTCCGTAATGACAATTGTGCAGAAGATGGCCGTTGCCTGATATTACTAGTTGGCATGATGGATCGCTTAACTTGAATTTATTAATATGTATACGGTATCTCTATCTATATGTTCATTTTCATTTCTATTAATTTCCATTTGATATTTTCCTGTATTATTGTGTATTTTTTTATTGATTGATGGATGTGTAACGTCTTCAACAAGACCGATATATCTGATTGTTCATTGTGGCGTGATGTGTGTAATGCTATTTCCTCCTTATAATTGCAATCTGAACTATTAATAATAAACATAAACATTTTGGAAAGTAAAAAAATTAAAAAATACGAATAAAATATCATAATCTGCTGTCGTCAGCTGTGTATTAAAATTACCTGGTAAAGATATGAGTATGATGTACAAAATGATTAGATCTAATATTTCATATACGAACCGTATGTACAATATTTGTGTTTTTGACTCTCTCCATTATACTCTCTCCAAATTATACACTCTCTCCATTTTTATAATTATTAATTTGTTCTTTAACAAAATGTGTATAAATATAATTTTTTTATTTGCTCCCTGCATAAATTATAAATAAAATTTATCGCGGGCCTTTGTTGGTGTTATTTCTTCTTGCTCTCGTTCTACTAGCAATAGTACTCTCTTCTGGTGTTGATGATAATTTGCTGCTACTTTTGTTTGGTGTTTTACCAGTTCTAGTCATCAATGATGTAAAGCCACGGAATGAACCTTTAATTGTACGAGCAAATTTTTTAGCACTAGACCGTTGTTTCTTACTTTTACTTTTTTTCTTTTTTGGTGTATCCTCTGGTTCTACATCTCCAGAATCATCATCTTTTTTCTTCATGTTTTCAGCACCATCTGTTTGAACATTAATGATTGTGCTGGGATTAATATCACTTAATTTCTTTCTTTTCGATTTCCTTTTATTTTCGTTGCTGCTTCGTTTTTTGGAAGATTTACTACTATTAATACTACTACCGATGGTATTGTTTTCAACATCATTTTGTTTTTTATCATTGAAATTTTTCAAGTCAGTCAACTCTTTCATACGAGCATTAAGATGAACAACTTGATTTTCGCTTTCTTGAAGCTTACCTTTTAATTCTTTGTTTTCATGTTTAGATTTATTGATTTTTTCTTCTAACTTTTCAATCTTAGCATCATATGTTTCATTCATTTCTACATATTTGTCATTTTCAGAAACTAATTCTGTTTGCAACTCTTGAATTGCAATTGTTTGCTCTTCAACTTGTTTCTTTAGGTCTTTTGTCTCATGTTGCAAATGCGTACTATGATTCTTTTCAATAGCGTTTTTCTGTTTTGTAACTGATTCTAATTGACTATTCAGAGCTGCAATTTTATGTTCATATTCTTCTTCCTCTTTAACTTTCATAGATTTATAGGATTCCATTTCTTTAGTTTTAATATTTAATGCTTCTTGTGTTTCTTTAATTTTTTCAGCATAACTCATAGCAGTTGTTTGCAATTCTTTATTTTCATTTTCCATATCTACCATGCCTTGTGTAAACGTATTAAGTTCTTCTTCTTGAGAATTTTTCAATATGCGTATTTTGTCAAGTGCATTTTGACGTTCTGTTTTGATAGTTTCCATTTCAGTTTCTAATATTTGAATTTTCATATTCAAATTTGCAGCATCATCGTTTGTTGCACAAATTTTTTGCTCAAGAACTTTTTTCAAACTATTAAGTTCTTTCTCTTGCGTTGATTTTAATGTTTCAACATCTTCTATACGTTTTTTTAATGTAGCATTTGTTTCTTCACATTTTTGTACAATAGAATCCACTTCTTTTTTTTCACTAGTTAACTTTTCAAACGAAGCTTTCAAGGTTTCATTTGATTTTTTAAGATTTGATACAATCGTACCATATTGAGTTTTCATATTAACGTTTTCTTCATTTTGTAAACTTTTTAACGAGTTAATTTCATTATTTTTTTCTTCTACAATTGCGTTCAATTTATTTTCCATCTCTTCAAATTTTAAAGCATTTGTTTGAATTGTTTTCTCTTGATCTGTTTTCATTTTCTTGATTTCATTTTGCTTATTTTCAATGTCTACATTTGCTAATTTAAGCTGATTCATCGTATTTTGCAATTTCACTTTATCAGACTCACTAGTTGAATTTGTTTGAGTTACACTACTCTCTAACATCTGGATTTTTTCTTCATATTGTTTTTTGATCTCCGATTGGTTGCCTTTTAATATATCAAGTTCTTTGGCATGTGCCTCTCTCATACGATCCATTTCTTCTTCACACTCAGCGATTTGATTATCTAAACATTCAATTTCGTCTGCTTGTGAAGTACTGCTAGCATTTGAACCTGTTGAATCACGTCCACGTCCCACATCACTTAAACGAGCTAATGATAATTTTCTTTTCCATTTTGTTTCCATGTTACGCAATTGTTCCTCATAACGTAATTTATATTCTTCCTCAGTTTTTTCTAACCTATCTTGAAAATCTTGTGCCATGTCGTATCTGATTTCTGCTTCAACAGATCCTAATTCCGCTTGTA
Organism: Stramenopiles sp. TOSAG23-2; assembly: GCA_900128395.1. NCBI lineage: Eukaryota > Stramenopiles sp. TOSAG23-2. The sequence continues at coordinate 8,302 of LT649762.1, forward strand.
ATTCTGCTATTTGTGCTTCCAATTTTTCGACCACCTCAGGAGCAACGCCTTGAATAATTACTGGTGCAGGAACTTTTGCCTTTCCTTCATCCTCTTCTTGAATTACCATAGGCATTGGTTTCTTATTATTTTTCACTTTTCTTTGTGCTTTACCACCACCCATTTTTTTATCATTATTTACACGCCCACTAATAGTTTTTGCTCTCAATTCATCAGCAGATTGTTCAGCTGGACGTTTGCGCCTTCGTCCATCTAATCCATATTTTGTTAAACTTGCTAAACTTCTCCATGAATTTACTCTGGATTCTTTTTGCGCAACAGATACGGAGCGTGCTATTGATGCATTTTTCAATACATGTAGTGTTTCATCAAAATCTTTCGCCTCCGTACTACAATTGACTACCATTGCAATGTTACTAATAACATTGCCTGCAAATGATTCTTGAAATAACCGTGTTAAACGAGTTTCCCTAAATGGTACAATTCGATTTTGACTTTTAGAATGTGTTTGGTTCCATCTTAATTGCCTAATACAATGTATCAAATGCATCAAAGAAGAATTAATCTTACCGGCTTCCCTAACGCGTATCCCAGAACTTTTGGTACGATCACTACGTTCTGAACCAGCTAAATCAACAATGGACAATTTACCAGGTCTTTTTTGCCCTGGGAAACCAAAAATGGAAATTGTAAAGATGCTATGACTACGACTGGAATCAGAATTAAGTGCTGTTTCAGCAACTGCACGATTTTGAAGACCTTCCTTTGCAAGTTCTAAAGCCTTTTGACTATTGTGAACTTGAACATGTTTTAATCCTTTTACTACAACACGGCCGCGTATTTCTTTCAAATGTAATTGTCGACGTCTCTCCCACGCATTCTTTGGCGCTGGTTCCAATAAATCATATATTTTTTCATTGTAGATTTCTAAATACGAAACATTTATTTTAAAACCGTTGCTACTGCCACTATTACTATTGCTATTGCTACCACTACCATCAACAGTGCTACTACTTTGTTTTTCTTGTAGTGATGTAAATATTTTATCAAGTGAACGTGGTAATACACCTGGATTATGTTCTGAACCTTGAATGGTATATGTTTTACCAGCATTTGTCATACCGTACGCAAATAAAAGGCCTTGCCCACCGTTTAATAACGTATCCACAAGTGGTTGAGAAACACTATTGAAAATCTGTTCTTGAGTTGTGCTTGTTGGATACACTTGGGAAAATGTAAATTTCGTTTCGCGTTCACCCATTTTAAATGAATGTGAATCTGTTGGTGCAGTTGCAACAACATCTACGTCTGTTGCTGGGACAAGTGTCTCGTCCTCCGGTTTTGAACCAAGTTTTGGACGCAAACGCAGAAATACATCTACTAAATTCTTTTTTTTCTCATTTCTACCAGTTGATGTCTTCTTTTTCCCATTTCCGTTTGTTGTCGTCGTTGTCGTTGTGGTAGTAGTGGTAGTAGAAGTTGTTGTTGTATCAACATCTAAGGTTTTACTAAAACTTAAACGTTTCGCAGCTTCTTTTACGTCATCAACATGTACATATGTTGTAATTTCATCTTCACCACTTGGTGAAACAAGAGGCTGGTCATTGCTATTATTATTATCCATGTCTCTTTTTTTTAAGAAAAGAAATCTGATTTATTGTAATAATTTGTTATTTGGAAATATAATACAATTATATATGTGGAAATATATAATACAATTATATATGTCTACTTTCTCGTATATCTATATCTATCCATAATTATAGATTTGTACATTTTGGTCACTCAAATAATTGCTTCTTCCCCAACGTCCACCTCGTCACCTCGACACGTATAGGGGATTTAGAAGGTAAATAGCAGTTGGTAATGGAATTAGTATAGACATAGCATTAGATATGCCCTGGATCGATGAAAAAAATGATGTTGTTGTTGCAAAAAAAAAAAAAAAAAAAATCAAAACCAAAACCAAAACCCAATTTTATTGTGGTCTAGATAATACCAATATAATATGGTACATTTTTGGATGGGAGATATATTGAGAGATAGATACAGATTATCATAGAATAATTCTTTCATGTGTGTGTGTATCTATAAATTTATATAAAAAGAATGTCTATGAAAAATTGGAAACCAGATTTAAGAAAACCGCAACAATTAGGTGTTGTTGGTCTTGGTATCCGTTCGTTATTTAGCGTTTTTGTATTTTGGTGGATGGCCATTAGACTTGTCTTTTTTGTTATTTTTTTATTACCAGCATTTTTACGAATAGGTTGGTGGTATTTGTTTAACAAAAATATTCATAAGTCCTTGAAATATGGAGACAGGTTGAGACAAAACCTAGATGTATATATTCCAAACTCAATGAAATTATATAGCAACGATAAAATATCCAACAAGAAGAATGATTCTGTTCATAATAATAATATAAACGAACTAACGGATGAAAAAACAAAAAAAGTCCCAGTTTTAATCTTTATTGGTGGTGGAGCATGGATTGTCGGTCATAAATGTTTTTGTGCATTGATTGGTAAAATTTTTATGAGTCAAGACATTATAGTGGTTGCCCCAGATTATCGTCAGTTTCCACAAGTCCGAGCTGATGAAATGTTACAAGATATTGATACAGCTATTCAGTGGACAATTGATAATATACATATATATGGTGGTGATAAAGACTTGATTTTTTTATCTGGTCAAAGTGCTGGGGCACATTTAACCTCAACATTAGTCTTAGAACATGCACGTACAGAATTTAAAGCTAGAAAAAATGCTATTAATGAGAAGGATATTAATGGATTAAATCGTCCAAGTGGTTTAGAATCAATTGTCGAAGGTCCAGATGAAGATGAAGAATCATTTGATCGTGCAGATAATGAATTGAAAAAAATATTAAAACATCGACGAAGAAAATCCGAAACTGGTTCGCCAGAAATGTTGGATAAAATCATAGAGACAAATAAAAAAAACAACAAGAAAAATGTTGCAGAAGAAAATAGTAAAAAGAACGACAATAGTAACAAGAAAGATGAATTAAAGCAGATTTTGCGAAAACGAAGAAGAAAATCAGAAACTGCTTCGTCTGTCTTGATAAAGGAAGGAGCAGAATCTAAAGCTGATGCTGTCCATGGTAATATTAATGACGATAATAATAATAATGATGATGCAGAATTACGTAGTATGGCAAGGAAAAAAAGTGTTGAAAAATTACATGCAAAAGAATTAAAATGTCAGCCTTGGAAATTATCAAATATTAAAGGATATATTGGTATTTCTGGACCATACCATTTGCCTAAATTAAGGGAACATTTATTTGATAGAGGTATTGAACAATTATCATTCTTAACAAATATTGTAGGTGGGGAAAATAATGCGATATTGACCGATGAAGAACATGATGAAGTTTTAGATGGTTTAAGTCCTGCATTACGATTACGTAGAGGTACATTTGAAGAAATGAAAATGACAAAATCATTTATTGATAACGTTTTCCCCAGGATATTGTTAATACATGGTGATTCCGATAATGTAGTGCCGAAAGAAAGCACAAAAGAATTTGCAAAATCATTAAGAAATATAGGTGCTACCGTAACAGTTAAATATTTAGCAGGTGCCTCTCATACAGATCCTATTATTGAAGATTTATTATATGATGAAAGTAACGGGAAAGAAGCTGGTGCAATTAGCGAATTGATTGATATGATTCAATTGCATAGAAGTCTTCATATGGCGGCTAAATCTGCTAGAAAACAAAGATCTATACTGGAAAATAACAGTCCAAGTAGAACAGGTAAAGGAAGAAGATCACCATCAATGCTTGCAGATGGTTTTGGTTTTGTTACTGAAGAAAGGGGCCGTGCTCCACAAGATTTTATACCACGAATATTAATACGAGCAGCAAGATTGGTCAATCCATTTTAATTGAATCTTTATACATTTTAACGAAATATCAAGTGGGTGTGCGTGTAATATTAACAGTAATGCAAAAACCGCACAGTAATTTTTTTTTAATATCATATAGTTAGATAAAAATAGTACGACTCGTACATATAAAAAAACTTTATATAAATTATGTGTAAGAGAAATTTTTTACGAAAGTACGAGTATATAAAATTAAATGCGAGAAGTGTAAAATTATTATAACTTTAGATTTTATAACCATCATTATATATCATAATTAATGCATAACTTATTTTTTAATTTACTCATGATAATATATATATATTATTTTATTTTTTTTTATATATGACACCTGCAAAAACATTTTCTCTCTACTTTGAGGTTACTCTTTTTTTAAACTTGATGCACGCGTTTTTGTACTCTAAAAGCAACGTCATCGTCATCCTTCATGTATGCAACAAATTGCTCATGGTTCCTTCCACTGCTTCTATTTTTTGACATTTGTTTCAACAATAATTTCCGATTATTATCCTTGACAGCTTCTTCATCGTCATCGCTGCTATTACTGCCATCATCACTGGAGGATGATTCTCCACTACTATTAAAAATTGCAGGCCTAGGACCTTTTTTTTTTCTGTCGATGCTTGTCACTGTCTCTTCATCGGCATCGGAATCAGAATCAGAAGTGTCATAACTGATGTCACTACTATCATCTGAATCTGAATAATTTATCATAGGATTATCTTCCATATCCAATGAATAATTAATTTTTCTTTCACCTTCAATTGCTAAACCGATTGCAACAGATGAAGCAGCACCAGTTAAAATTTCATATGAATCACGTCCACATCCAAATTTAATCAACCTTCTAAACTTTTTTGCTGTGAATTCAGAGAATGCACCACAAAATATGCAACTAACAGAGAAAGGAAGTATAATTAATGCATTTTCGATGACAATATAAAAGAGGCGATTCGTTTCAATACAAAGAGAAAACCATGGAAACATGGCCCCCACAGAACCATGAGTATCTAATAAATGATCCAAACGACTGGACTAATCGCTCAAGTCTACAAAGTAATTTGTACGAATCAAGGATGTTTAAATATTGGTGTGTTCGTAAAATCCGAACATCGATTGGCATTGCTGCTTTATCCATGCTTGATGCATACATAGATATATTTTCAACAGCAAAAGAAAGTATGAGCGCAAGGAAACATGAGGTTATGGTTTGTAAATTGTCGTGGCAATTAAAACTAGACCAATTTAAAAAATTGAACGACCAAATGAAAAAAGATTATGGTCTATCAACATTAGCACCAGGTCTTCATCGTGAAGAATTGTACCAAGAGATGGAAATTGCTCGAAAAGAAAGTGAAGAAGCAAGAAGTGCCCATCAACTTGCATCTTGCCACTTGGAAGATTCAAAAGCTACATTAAAAGCTATACTCCAACATTTAAATTGGTTTCGCATATTAGTTGGTAGATGGTTGAGGGGTAGTGTTTATTTATTATCATTAGATAATTTAGAAACAAGACATTTTGTAACTACCATAGCAATGCGTGGAAAATATGACTTACCATATTATCCTGGAATGGAAGATTTGATTGATAATCTCCATATAGATTTAAGTATTGGAAAACCAGTACGAGAAGTGGCAATTAAATTAGCTTCCATTTTGGATACAAACGATGATTATCTTAATACAATGCTTCAACATGATGATATAGAAGTTATAAATAGTGCTGCAATATCTATACAAAAAATTGTGCGAGGATGGAACATTCGTAAAATTACAAGTCTAGAACGATATAGAGAATGGGGAGAATTTAGTTCAATTGCTAGTTCAAGTGCATTTACACCAAGAAGTGAGGTAATATTTATTGGAACACCAACAAAGAGGTGAAAAAAAGGTTAATAAAATTCGTAATTTTTTATATATTTTTAGTAAATTACGAGACTTAGAGAGTGTTCGGTATATACAAGAACACCCAGTCCCCCCCCCCCCCCCCCCCTCTCGCTATGTATAATATTATATACTTCGTACTATATAATATATAAGTAAGAGAACATTATACGAAGTTCAGTATATATATTATGCGTTAATTGCATCTATTTACCTCCACCAATATTTTTGTATCTTAAAAATATTGGCACACTCTGTGGATTT
>LT649763.1:0-14323 GCA_900128395.1 Stramenopiles sp. TOSAG23-2
GTATATAGGCTATTAAGTATAGTTTATCAACGGTATGATTTAAGGATAATCAAGTGTTATTTAAGGACAGTAAGGATAAAGATAAATTGATGGATATGAGCAGGGTTCCAATTTATCAACGCAATTTTTTTGTTTGTTACCAGTTATGCTCTCAGGAAGTCCCATTACCAATCAAACATTGACACACCATTGGACACCTTAGACATCCGGGAATAACTGGTATAAGAAGTGTTACCATCCGCAGTAACATATTGTAAAATATTAATAATTTCAAATTATTAATAATATCAAATTTAAATCATACACCTTACTTGAATTTTACCGCATCATAATATATATTAAAACGTGTCTTTAAATATATATTAGCACACGACACGAATACGGTAATAATTTATGTTTTTGAAATAGGCAAAAATTATTATCATGACAACATTAACTTCTAATACCACATCTCAAAACGTAACAAATTGGTGTTCTGGACACGGCGAATGTCTCACTAGTAATAACGCAGTGTGCGAGTTTAACTGTACGCGATGTTCAAATTATGAATTTTGCCAAACGGCGATGCCTGCTATTACTTTAAATCATAATCTTGATGGTCATTGCATAAATTGTGATGTGCTCTGTATACGTTTGGAATTTAGAGATACAAGTGGAGCATGTGCTGTTTGTCTTGAAGAAAAGGGCAGAGAAATGAAGTTTCCTTCCTGTACTCACTGGTTTTGTACCGATTGTATGCGTGTAATTTTACTAGGTAAAAATGAAGAGGAATATCATTTAAGTCCTGTTCCATATGGATGTCCTCCCTGCCCCAATGGATGCGTTAATCCAACAAGAGGAAGACAGTGTAATTGTTTTGAATGGGACAATGGGTGGGAAGAAGAAGGGCCATTAGGTCCAAGGTTTCTTTGGGAACAAAGTAATTCTGTTGACGTTCAACGATGGAGCCGTGATGAAAGTTTGTCTATACAACATGGTGAAGGGACAGCATCATCTTATGGTTCAAATACGTGTCCAATATGTAGAAGCGAAAGTGAGCTTTTTTGAGCTCATTTTTTAGTTTAAATTTACAATATATTTGTAACATTTTGTAATTTAATGTAAAATTATACAACTGTAGTTATTTATTATGTTGTTTAATAAAATAATAACCTCTTCACTTTCACTCTGATATATAAAGAATGGAGAGAAGATAATATTCTTGTTCAATACTATTTATATTATAATTAATTTTTGTGTTACGCAAATATGGAATAAATTTATGTGTATTCCAATGCTATTCCCCTGCTAATAGTTTTGATAATATGTAAAATCAAAACTATTTTGTAGACGGAGTTATGATTTTGATAAAAAATCAAAAGAGCCAAGCAAACTTATTTTTATTAGTGAATAAAAATTATTATATCTTTATATTTAGTCTAATATATAAAAAATGGAGAGATTAATACATAGTAATTTCATAGTAGCAAAAGCAATTTTGGAATATATTTGCGTTTCCAATGCTATTCAGCTGCTAATAGTTTTGATAATATGTAAAATCAAAACTATTTTTTGATAAAAACTCAAAAGAGCCAAGCAGTAACTAATTTTTATTATAAATAAAAATAATTATATCTTTAATTTTAGTCTAATATATAAAAAATGGAGAGAAAATAAATTCTTAATTTAAAGCTGTGTCTATTTTAATCCATTTTTGTTTTGCGCAAATCTGGAATATATTTATTTGCTGTTCCAATGCTATTCCCCTGCTAATAGAATAGATAAATTATTAAAAAAAGCAAAAATATTCCTGTGCTCAGACGTGTGCGTTTCCAATGCTATTACGGCGTAATAGTTTTGATAATTTCTAAAATCAAAACTCTGTGTTATGATTAAAAAAAAAATCAAAACACCAACCACGGTGGAGTTATGAAAAAAAAATAAATCAAAACTCACTCTACATCATACCTATTTCACGCATTTCTCTTTAACAAATATAGAAACAAAATACTTAAACAAACCAATAGAAAACAATACTTTTGTATAAATATAATCAACAATGAATTCTTATGAAGCGTTAAATGAGAAGCCAAAGAATTTTTATGGAAAGCTGTATCAATTTGTAACTTATTTATTAGACAAACCGCGAGACGAAAGGCATGTGCGATCTTCAAGCAAAGATGAAAAGCAAAAGAAGATGTTTTACTTTTACAATAAAATTAAAAAGCTAGAAACGTTTACCAATATACCAGAACCACCTGTAGATAATGTGACGATAGAAGGTCATACGATAGTTTTAACAAATAAATCCGCAAAAGAAATTGTTGAAGAAATTGTTGCCGCGATTGTGCCAACGAAAACGTCCAGAAATATTGGCGTGGCGATGAAAGACGTAAAGGATAGGAAGAAACCTAACGATGTGTTTATCACTCCGCTGAAGCTGGCAAAACTTCACATAGATATGATAGAGGCAAAAGAAACGGATGTATGGCTAGACCCTTGTAGAGGAACAGGCAATTACTTTAACCAATTTCCAAGCAAATGTAAACGACGATGGTGCGAGATAGAAGACGAAAGAGATTTTTTGACTTACAGAGGCAAAGATATTGATGTTATTATAGGAAATCCTCCCTACAGTTTGCTAGACGCATTTTTTGAAAAAGCCGTGAAGCTGAAGCCGCGTGTAATAAGTTTTTTAATTGGGATAATGAATTTTACAGGCAAACGATTTGATATGTTAAAAGAAGCAGGTTACAAATTGCGTAAGATTCATTATTGTAAAGTGGCTGCGTTTGTAGGAACGACTACTATTTTTGTGTGGGTAAAAAATGAAACCAGAGACACGATTGTTACGTGGGGCAATAGGAAATGGGAAAGTGATGATGTATATAAACAGAAGAAGGTGAAGCGTTTGGAACGTGAGAGAAGAAAAAGCTGAGCAAACGCAAATAAAATGCGATAGATTACAAATTATTTTGTAAATGTCTTTTTGTAAATGTCTTTTTGTATGTTTATATTTATTGCGCGTAATAATAAAATAATATCTTTTCCGTCCAGTCTCTATTAGCAGGTAAATACCATTGTTACAGGGTGATAGTATAGGTATCTTACTTGATTTATTTTTTTTTGGATACAAAGAACTAAGAAATAAATGAATATTGAATTGAACAAACCCAAACAAACAACTAACAGAAAAGTGTTTCCTGTGACGATAAATAATCAAAAAATTTAAGTTATACAAAAATTTATAAGAAGATATTTATATTCAACTAAAACCGCAAACTATTTTAAACATTTTATTACAATGGCTTCTTTAGCGTCAGAAAATAATACTCCCGGCAATTCCCCGAACAAACCTACAAGATCAAGAGCCGTGGGTGGTAAAAAAAAAGCTGTATGCGATGTTTGGCAAAAAGGAAAACAATATAAAACAGAACAATGGATAAAATTTGTAATTGATTTTATTAAAAACAACCCGAAAAAGATGCCATTAGTTAACCCGACGATACCGGCTAGTCCAGGTTTTAAGGCACACGTTAAAAAAGAAGACGCATTCCAATACAGTATATGGAGTTGGATAAACAGGGAAAAAAACAAATCTGAAAAAAGAGACGCGATTATAGCAGCTTTCAAGGCACAACTTCCTAAAAAAGATATTGAAGCTTGGTTACCGCAGCTCTTTAAAAAAAAAAAAACTGAAACAGGTAAACCTATTTACGACGGAATTAAAGATGTTCTCATATGGATGGGCGAAGAACCTGGTGCTTTACCTAGTTTAGACGACAGGGATGAAAGAAACGGGATTAAAGATACTAAAGTCTTTCAATTTATGTATAGGACTGAATGGACGGAAAAAAGACAAAGCTTGTTTAAAGAGAAATTTAACAAGAAATATGGAAGCGTAGCTTTCTCTATATACGACAAATTCTTTCATTATTTTCATATAGCTAAATCAAACAAACTAACAATGGAGGACAACAATGATTTAAAAACGAAGCCAAAAACGAAGCCAAAAACGAAGCCAAAAATCAAAAAATTGAAGAAGATAAAGATGTCACCAGAAAAAATGAAGGAACTAAATGCCCGCATTAAAAAGAAAAAGCAAGGAATGTCTTCCGGAAGTGAAGGTAACAAGAAAGTATCTTCAACCGAAAAGGAATTAAAGAGAGAAGTGAAAAAAGTTGGAAAAGCTACATTGCCACAATAAAAGTGCCTACGAACATTAAAAACAAATGACAAAAGTGGGGGAGTCAACTTAAAAGTTAAAGTATATATTATCTATTTAGTTATTTTATATTTCAAGTGTTTTATGCGCGTAATTTTCACATAGGCACAGCAAGGAAAATTTCTCCGCCATTGAATTTTAGCATAGGCACAGCACTAATTATACCTCTATTTTTCAACATTCAAAACATTTATATTTTCAATACGCACCCTTTTCTTTTTCAAAAACTATAAGCATTTTCAAACACGCATAACCGATATTATTTATCAAGCAAACATAAAGTTTCATTGTTTCAAATCACAACAAAATGAATCATAACAAAATCAATCACAACAAAATAAATATGTCCGCAAAACAAAAAGAACAAGCAAAAGCTAAATTCATAGCCGTCTTTGGCAAGGCACCACCGAATAGGTTTGCTGGCGATTTCAAGTGGCTAACTAAGAAAATTGAAGAAAGTAACAAAGCACAAGCTATGCCACCTCATACACCGGGCACGCATAAAAAGGTAGTTCCTAGTGCTCCTAGAATGAACATTGGTTCTAGCAGTTCCGGTGGAGGCAGACCCAAAGCCGGCAACAACAAGTGGGTTGAAATGCTGAAGCAACGCGCCGGTTCCCCTTCCGATGAACAAGTAGAAAAGTTTAAAGATGCATTTGGGCTAAACGGAAAAGAAAAAACTGTGTCCGATGAAGACTTTTTAGAAATGGCGCAGTGGTCTTCAGGGCAAAAGAAATCCGCTGGCAAAATACTTCAACTATCATATCCAAATCTGAAAAGAGAGAGTGATGCGTTGGATGCTAAAGTTCAACAAACGATTCAGTTTCCGCAGCTAAACCAGCAACCAAAACTAAAAGCAGACGTGACGAAAAACCTTGTCAATTTAATAGAAGTGCTGGAGTGTGCTCCACGATTCCAACAACAAGAATTGAGAAATCAAGTTGCTGAAGCATTTAAGCTAATAAGCCAAAAGAGAAACGAGGGCTTTATGTTGGCACAGCGAGCTTTAATATCTCATAGCGAAGGTTCTGTCAAAGCTAAAGAAGTTCAAGAGCACAAGAAAAAAATTAAATCTTTGGATAAACGCATAAAAATGTTCCGAACAAGTTTACAGCAGGTAAAGCAAGCCGATGATAGCGATGACAGTGATGACGAAGACAATACGCAACATTTTCAAAAGCAAATCAATGAGGCTGAAGAAAAAAAGCGTTTGCTTCAAGAAGCGCACGACCTAGCGGTTGGAAAACAAACGTTAAAACGTAAAAGAACGGTATTTGACACCAAAATCACCAAAAAAGCTAAATATATGGACGAATATGAGCACCGTGGTTTGAAAAAAAAAGCCAATAAACACCCGGAACAAGAAGAAGAATCCAACGGCGACTCAGCAGACATTGATGGAGGCACCAGTTTTGTCTCTAAACTTACATTTGGCTTATTGTAAGTTAAAGTTTTGCGTTTACGTTGTCCAATCTGATGGAATTTTGATTAAATTATTTTTATTTGCGTGTTTATTTTATATTTATACTTAACTATTATTACACTACATATATGATAGGAATATAGTTTTGATTTTTTTTAAAATCACGCGCTAATTTTTATACTACTATTGATTTTAGCTGTAAATCACAGCAACGAGTTTTGATTTTTTTAAAAATCATAATCCACCACAACACCAAGCCTGTGATATTTTGTAAAATCATAATTAATTGATTATTAAGTATTAATTGATGACACCAAAAAGATACGCAAGTTGGTATACACGAATATAACAAAAACAGAAACAAACCAAGAAACGAAAACAAAACAAACAATTTTTTACAAAAAATCAACAAATGGAAATGGAAATTACATATGAAAATGTTAAAGCGAGTTTTGGAACTACGTTGCCAATACTGGTAATATTATATATGGCTTACACGTATATAAATAATACATTTTGTGAAGACGATCACGGACAATTTTTTTGTTTGCTATTAGATAAAATCAAAGACAAAAACATAGAATGGATAATAAGTTTGTTGTTTGGTTTATCAGCGCACTTTTCTTATACAAGACGATTTTTTAAAAGTAAAGAAAGCTTTAGTGCTGAAGAGTTAAAAAGCGATAGACTTCAGCTATTTAGCCGTATGACGATGGATATTTACGTGTTTAAAACGCATGAACTACCAGAACATAATGGCATCTATTTTGTGTATGAAGAAGATGTTGAACCCTACATAACACGCGAGGATAACACAGTGATAAAAAAGTGGGGAAGAAAGTTAGAAACCAAATATTATGATTACGATTTTATCCAAACGTATGCCGCCGCACAAAGGTATTTAAGGGGCGATGCTGCCACGGAGGAAAGTGTGGTAAAAGACTACAAAGCACGAAAAGAACGCCACGGAACTGCGAAAAAACAAAGGGTAAAAACACGAGTTGCGAAGAGACGTAGTAGCACGCCAAATAGACGTTAATGAATTCAAGCACAGAAAATATAATATCACCAAATATATATGGAAACGATAAAGACCTTTTTCATCCAATGTAATAGAGAACTTTCTCAGATAGACGGGGATGATGACCCCGATTTAAATTCACTTTGGACTACTAATCTTGGAACAGACGGATTTCAACTCCAGAAAGGCGATATGGTGTATTTAGATAATGCTTCATTACAAGTCATTGGTAGTAGCGAAAGCAATGAAACAATGGAATTTACAGGCGACAATCAAGTAGTCAATGGAAGGTCTCAACCTTTCACAGATAACCGTGTGTTGGTAGAATTTGGTTATACGCTGAATCAGAATTTAAATCAAGGTCCGTCCGGTTATAGTTGCGCTTTGCCAATGTGCTTACCGGGGTCCAATTATTTATCCAACGCTCAGCAAATTCAGGTCAATAATGGCAGTTACACGGTGACTCCTAGCGTTGGATTTAATTTCCAAGGAAACAATAATTACATCATATACGGTTTTTTAAATGAAGTTGATACATTTTATAATCACTTTGTATCTGGCGAAGGTATTAAAACGCTATACCTATGTAACACTAGCGATACTATTGATGCTTCCGGCGTAGGAATTAATCCTGGTGCCGCTAGTTTTAAATGGAAAAAGGGGCAAAACGTTCAATATATCCCAGAAGATGATGAATATATAACATATACATTTGGTCCAATTGACACTTTTGATGTCAGTAGTGGGAGAATAACTGTAACGTTTGCTACGGATTCTACTGGAACGTATCCGACCATTGTTGACGATACTGCCGTTCCGAATCCCGCATTTTTGGGGCGAATTGCTGCCTCCGTTACCTATCCTCAATCTAACTTAGGAATGGGTCTCTTTAATGCTTCAAATAATAGTGGCTCTACAACCGATAATGGGAGTTATTTCTACGATATGACAAAAGAATGGTTGAGTTCAGATGGTCCGAGAGGTTTTAGAAACAAAAACCGAAGGCAAGGTTTTGATAATTTACCCTACCAATTTGTGAGAAACGACTACCAAGGTTGTCAAGTAACACCAAATTCTATGAAAATGAGTCCGCGACTTAAACCAATGACGTCATTTTGCTTATTGGATATTAAAAATAATTTGACTAACGTTAATGATGTTGCCGTTGAACTTTCCGAGAAACTACAGCAAGTAAATCCAGTATGGGGGAGCCAAAAGGCAGTTATTCAATATTTAAAAGAAAAAAGCAAAAAAAACAAAGGAAACAACATTGTCCCATATGTTCAAAGTTTAGGTTACCAACCTGGGAGTGTTTTTGGTAGAGCTACGTGGAATACTGTAGCGAAACTCTTTACTTCCAATACATTAAAATGCCAGCCAGCGAATTTACAATTGGGACAAGACAAGATTAATGACGTGGATATAAACAATACATTAAATAATGACCCCGACGGTTCTAATTATCTTCATTCAGGGACTCAACCTTCCGAATATCCAGATTATTGGAATAATCAGATTTATGGGAATATGGCGGTTCAAAACATTTACCGTGCTATGGCAGGAGATACCATAAATAGATTAAAAGTTTGGGATGGAAATATAGTGGATGATTTGGGGGTGATACATTTGGAACGAAATATTCACCGAGTTTGTTTGTTAAACACATCTATAGCGACTCACGGTGTATCTATTGATGTCTCCGGAGAGACCGTAGATATTAGTGGTAGTTATATTCCCGAAAATGGTTGTTTATTTACGAATATACAATATACTGAGGAAAATATAAAAGATATAGCGGAAGCCTTTAAAACAGCAAGGAGTTACAATGGAGATTTTAAAACGTGGGACGAACAGTTAAAAGATAAAGATAAATGGTTTTTTCAAGCAGATTGTGGGATGACCAATGATTATTCTTCAAACCCAACTGCTTTTGCGACAGATGCGTGGAAATATGACCCTGCCCGATATGTTCCAATTCAACCACCGTGGATAAATACATTTCCACCTGCTGCTAATCCTGCCACAAATCCAGATGGCATAGGTAGAAATGTAAGTTTAATATGTCCGAATATGAGTGCCCAGGGAGTAGGAGATGATGAAATATTGGCTTCTGGCTTAGGAAAAATTAAAATTAAAACGCAATATAATCCAACATATAAAAGTATACTATATGACCATAATGATACTGTTTGTAATGTTGATGTAAATAGTGACGTAGTAGATATCACTTTACCTGAAGCAAATAACGTTGGAGCATATCCATATAGATATACCGACATTTCTGGTAAAAAACATACCTTTGTTTATTTTCTTAGCCAACAAACATATGATGTGTCAGCGAATGGAAATAATCCTGCGTTTGGTCAGGTTGAATTACTCCAGCTAACATGGGGAGATTTGTTTGGATATTCTTTTGCGGCATTGGATAACTATAAAGTGGTTCCAACAAATGGAGATAAAAAACGTTTTAGATTAATGGGTAATTTGGATTTTAAATATGTTGAAAACTGGAGTAATTTTATTGGAATAGGCGCTGCGAATCCGAGTATTCAATATAATAGTCAAACAAACAAGTTTCAGTTTGGTAATATGAATACGAATGTTTTTGTTAATAGTGTGCTTGGCACTGCGAGTGCTCAACTTGGAGAGCAAATTTGTATTATAAACCAAGACCTTTCCGCAAATGAATTAATGAATAGCTATGTATTAATTGGAAACGATGTAATATTATTGAACCAGACAAATTTAGGTATACAAGCCGAACAAACTGGAATATATATATACAAGATACACTTGCCAAGCAAAAAATGGAAAGAGCCAGATGATATTGATTTAAATAGTTATTGGGACAACAGTAGTATGGAAGCGACAGAACGTAATCACGCAAAAATTTTGGAAAACACGATAGAAGCGACAGAGGAGAATTTTAGCAAAACTTTATTTGGGCGATTAGGATTCACTTACTATGATTTGTATCCACGATATCCAGGTAATTACGGTAACCGATATACCTCAGAGTCATTCAACAATGAAAAATATCCTGAAGCGTCTACACACTTAGTGAAAATGGATAATGTGTTGAACACTGCAGCAAATCCGAGTTTAAATTTATTTTATGACAAACTTTCAATATATAGCGAATACAATGGAACAATTCAATATGGTTTAGGTAGTATGAATGGCATGCCTGAATTTGTTCAAACTAGCACTGATTTCTTAAATGCAAACAATGAAGCGAGTTTATCACAATGCAGAGTCTTCAATATTGTAAGTGATATTGTTCCTAGTAGTTTTAATAATGGTGAAGGAGTTACAACGAATACTTTATATCAGCTAAGCAAATCATACACATCTGGTAATTATATCTACGGTGGTGGTTCAGCTGGCTATCCTGTTTATAATCCACGCACAGTGACAAAGGTGAAGATTGAAGTAAGGAACCCAAATACCAATGCATTAGCAAAAATATCCCCTTCCTCCTCCATAACTTTCCATGTAGTAAGAAAAGTTGTTATACCAATTGATATTCCTCCTTCAATGAGTAAGGCATCAAAAGAAGATGACAATAACGATGACGAAGAGGAATCATTAACAAAAGCTGTGGAAAAAACAAACAAATCTGTGGAAGCGTTAGTAGAAGAAGAAAAACAAGACAATATATCTATGGATGCGTTGATTGATAAATTGGGAACATATTTGGATGTTGTAAAATCTGAGCAAGAAGAAGATGCAAAGCCTGAAGCAATGCCAGAAATTAAACCAGAAACTACTTAAAAATATAATCTTACTATATATGTATATGGAAAGCATTGACAAATTAATGGAAAAAGCATGAATGTATGATGATTTAATAAATGATTTGAGACAAGAAATTAAAATTTTTGATGAGTTAAAAGCAAAAGCAATGAAAGAATGGGCAGGGAAAACAGACCTAAAAAAGTTAAACAAAAAAATTAGGAACTGCAAGTATTATTTAAAACGAAAAGCATTGAAGCAGCAACAGCAGCATTAAGTAATATTAAGATACAATATGTCTTAACATTTCTGAAAAGTGTCTAAATGTCTAAACATCTTCAATTTTCACAAACTATTCTATATATTGTTTCTTATAAATACTTTGGTAATTTCTTAGACATTTAGATGTTTAGACAGTTTTTGTAGCACATTAAGACATATATTAGTTAAATGACTTAAAAAAATAATATTATCAATATATATAATGACAAACAATAGTCACAGAGCAACAGATTTTGCGGAAAAGCATAAAATTAATTACCACCCAATTAATTTAAAGTTAATAAAAAAGTATAAAAACAACAGCAGTGAATGTGAGAAAAATGAAGATGAAAGTGACAAATTAGTTAAGAAATTACAGGGTGAAAAAGATGGAGGAATGCCAAAACTGACTGATTTTAGGAATAGAAAGGAACTGATTGAAACAAAGAAAGTTTTAATGAAACAAGGCTATCCATTTTCTCATATAGCATTTGAAACATCAAATATTTATCAAATAGACATAGATTGTGTAAATTATCACCAAATGTTTAGAGACATTATGAAACATTCACCATATACTAAATCAACCACTAAGGAATTTGGACATCATATTTTTATTACATCTGCTAATTTTACACCTCCTAAAGATAGGCTTCAATTTAAAAAGAAATATGGGAATGCAGTGGAATTATTGTGTGGTCAATGGAGTTGGTGTAAAGCTGATGCAAAAGTATATAATGCTGAAAAACCAATTGTAGACATTCCAAATTTAGAAGAATATTTAGAGATATCTACATCAAAATGTAATGACATAGAACCATTAAATCATTTAAAACCATTCAATTATCTGTTAATTAAAGATAATATGGAACAGATAAAGAAAGAAACACTAGAAGATTATCAAAAAGCTGTAGGGATTATTCTAAAATGTGCATCTACTGGAGATGAAAGAATATATAAAATACTTCAACAGGTTATGTCAAATGCAGACAATTACAACAATGATTGGGTAAAGAAAAAGTGGGATGAATATGACCTGATAAAACACACATCATATCATTTTGACTTTGATACACCACAAGATGTGGATACAAAAACTGAATATGAAAAACCAACAGAAATAACAAATACATCCATAGCCGAATATTTATTAAATGTGTATGGTAACAACTTTATTTATGCTGGAGCCACAAAAGAATTGTATTATTGGAATGGAGATATATGGGAAAGAGATGTAGAAGGGTATATCCATAGGCTGATTGAAAAAAATATTTATTTGGAACTAACAAAGTATGTGGTAACATTAAATGATTGTAAAGCAAAAGACAATATTATAAAAAAGGTTTTATTGCTCCATAATGAAAAGTTTAGACAAAATACCTTGAAGTCCTTTGTGCAAATGTGTAAAATGGAAAGATTAGTGAATGTAGCAATGAACTACAATGATGTGCAAAAACACTATGTTCATTTTAAGAATGGGTGTGTTAATCTAAAAACTGGCAAGTTTAGAAAACAAACAAAAAAAGATTATGTTTCTGTAAAATTAAATTATGATTACAAGGTTCCAACAGACAAGGGTGTTGTGGAGCAAATGAAAATTTTAGAACCAATCATTAAACAACTACAACAATGTAAGCAGCAATATGATTTAATGATGATGTGGAAAGCTTACTGCTTAACTGGTGAAACAAAAGAACAAAAATTTATGATGGCTATTGGTTACAGCACCAGAAATGGAAAATCCACATTGTTGAAAATACATTCAATCACCTTTCCAATCTATACAGCTAAATTTTCCAACAACTGTTTCACAAAAAACAATTCTCAATCAGACAGGGATTTTTCCAAGCTTATTAATAATCCTATTAGATTAATTTTCATTGAGGAATTAGATGACAAACCCCAAGATGTAAATAAATTTAATGATGTTGTTGATGGTTATAGTATAACAATAAGACAATTATACAAAGAAAAGGTGAATATAATAATTCATGCAAAGGTGGGAACAACAAGTAATTTTGACCCAAATTTTTCTAATAAAAACAAAGGGATTTTACAAAGACTGGTAGTTCAATTTTTTCAAAGCAAATTTGTTGTAACAGAAGAGGAATTAGAGCAAAAAAAAAAAGATGGCTACAAAAATGTGTATATTGGACACCAGGACATAGATAGTTTGTTTCTAAACAACAATATGAAATTAGCTTACTTTTATCTGTTGCTACCTTATTGTAAGAAGTATTATGAGAACAGGTTGATAATACCAAAAGAAAACTTAAAGTTTAGCAATAACATTATTGAAGATTATGATGAATTCAATGAAGTGTTTGAAAAAAACTTTGAAAAAAAGCCAAACGAAAAAACAAGCAAAGTTGATGTTCAAAATAGGATAAAGGAAAACAATCAATTTAAAGATATGCAGTGGAGAGATATTTTAAAACAAATGAAACAAAGGGGCTTTACATATAATAGTCAAATGTGCAAACAAGGTAAAAGAGGATTCTTTATTGGTCTAAAATTAAAGCTGTATGATGTAGATGAAATTGAAACAGATGACAAAGCTTAACTATTTTTTACAGAAAAGAAATACTTTAGTAGAAAAATATATATCTAATAAAATTATATGAATACTTTTAATCCAAATGCAAATGATTTGTTTCAAAATGTGAAGATGGTCATCTCCAAAACGAAGAAGCCTAGTAAACCTGCTAACATATGTGCTATGCCTGCCAAACCTGCGAAAAAGTTAAAGAATAGCAATATTTTTTTATATCCTAAATGTAAAATGGAAGAACCTTCCAAACAAGAAGATGTTGCTGTAAAGGCAGAAGATGTTAAAGAACCAGAAACACCTCCACCTACGTTGGATGCTCCAAAACATGATGTAGGTCAACAAGGGAAAGATAAGAAATTGCGAAAAAAAAGGACAGACCATAATACACCAGAACGCTTACAACAATTAGCAAAAGCATGCAAAAAAGTGTTAGCAAAATGCAGGGAAAATTCTAAAAAACAACACAAAGAAAAGGAAGAAGCCCTAAGGAAAAAGTATGCTCCTCCTGCCCCACCTGTGCCTAAAGCAAAACCGAAGCCAAAATATACCAAAGAACAAGTGGAAGCTAGTATGTTTAGTATGTTAGATAAGTGGGATGATAGATGTCAAATGAGAAAACGAAAAGCTAAGGAAGAAGAAGCAAAAAAAGCAGCACTTGAAAAAAAGAAACCTTCAAGTTCTGATAGAAAAATACCATCTTTGTATAAAACAAATCAACAAACAAATTGGGATAGTTTGTTTTATTAATTAAAATTGGACTTTGATTTGTTTTGTATCTAATTTCCCAAATTCTGAAACATACTTCTCCGGTTTTAATTCTTCAGTATGAACATTATTTTTCAATACAACTATCCTTGGACTTTTTTCCTTGAGTTTAATGAAGTAATCAAAATGCTTTGATTTGCAACTAATAGAAGTTAATTTATAAAACACATCTTCTTCATACTCTTTGATGGTTGATATGTAATCAGGTTGAATCTTGTTGGGTAACACTTCTGTTCTTTTTTTCTTCTTATAGTAGTAACAAGTTGTTATACCATAATCATTGTCTTCTGTCTCAAAACAATGTTTCCTTATCAAATGACCGGGTATGAAGTATTCTTTTCCTTCATAAAAAAAAAATGTAAT
>LT649764.1:0-14309 GCA_900128395.1 Stramenopiles sp. TOSAG23-2
GTTCACCGCTTTTAATACAACAAGATTCTAGAAAATCAACACCACATAGTAGAAGATCTTTTTTATTATTATTATTTATATTCAAAATTTATTTTTAATGTTATATATCATAAATATCAGGAATATAGATATATAGTAGATTAAGACATCATTTTAAAGTGTATCATTCAGAATATATCATATAAACAATACAACAAAGATGGATGGTGGTGCAGAAAAGAAAACAGAAGAAGAAGGAAAAGAAGATGATATTAAACTATGCAAAGAAAATGTTAAAGAATTCCTAAATATTTTTGCTACTAAAAAAGCAAATTTCTCCCATATTCTTGAAAAAAAATCGCTTGCTGCAAACTCTTTATTAAAAGGTACATGTAACCGTGCCTTTAAAAGAATGGCAGATCAAAAAATTGTAGTAGATGGTGCTAAAAATGTGGTCGAAATTAGTGATAAAAATAGCCTTTTTAAATATGAAGCACCAATCCAAGTTGGTAGTAGAAAGTTTATAATGAGGTTTCGAAATAATGAAAAATCACATAAACTCGAATGTTTATGGCTCGGTAAGCCTGGTGAAAAAATCCCAGAAGATGGTGAAGAAAAATCTTCCTTGATGATGCTGTTCAAACAAGGTTATCGCTCAGAAAACAGTGATATTGAGTTTCAATTGCCTGTACGTCGAAATAAAGCCTACGCAAAATCATCTAAAGCTGGACGATTGACCTTTGGAGACGAACATTTATTAACCATTAATATGGGAAAGCCTTTACCTGAAATTCCAAGAGATAAATTTGATGTTCAACTTCGTCATCGTTATCATCGTGACAAAGCATGGGTAGTTCTATTTTTTATATATTGGATAGTTGAAATTGGTATGGCAATTCATGCTTTCGCTAATGGTAGACCTGCACGAGTTTTGTACGGTATCGATAGTCTAGGAAATCTTTGCGGTGAAAAAAGTGATATTATTGATCTTTCCACAAAAACGCACTTGTTTTATGCAGCTCCAGAGGAAACTAATGGATTGAAACTTTGTGTTGCCAATTGTCCTAGTACAAACGATACGGTTATTGAAAATTATATATTTAACCTTTTGAATCCTGGAAATTCGACAAGTGGTGGTGCTACCATTCGATCAAATATGCCCACGGTTGTATTAGCGAATAGGTGTTTACCAACTGGAAGTGGATCGACGACAGTTTTATCCGTATCAGCAACTTTATTTGCTGATGCTGTCAATGGTTGGAAGAGTACTTTTGTTACTTGTATTGCAGCATTTTTATTAGGTTTTATATGGATGAAATTAATGCTTAGTAAGCCAACTTTTGTTTTAAACTTTGCTTTTACTATTGCCATACTAGGACTTCTTTTATTCACAGGGGTTTTCCTTGTATCATATGCAATAGTTACACCTCCGGCAGGTATGGATAATTCAACATCATATTTAGTCGATCCTGGTGTTCAAACATTAGTTTTAGTTTTTTCATTGATTTCTTTTTGTTTTTTACTATATATAATATATAAATCATGCCGTTTAAGAAAAGATTTTGGGAATGCATCTAAAGTTTTTGATTTGACATCAGAAGCATTACGTGATTGCAATATTGCAATTATACATGCTAATTGCTGTATTCCTACAAAACAAAATTTGACAGAAAAAACTGGGGATGGAGAAGGGAAAATAGCCGATGCATCCGATGTTGAAATTGAAAATGCAGAAGAAGCAAAAGATACCAAAGAAGAAGGCGTAGCACCAAAGCCAAAAGCAATTAACATTCGTCCAATATTGACATTTCCAATTTATAACTTTATTATATTAGTCTCGTTTATTGTATTATGGATGTTGGTGTTTTTACATTTAATATCTCTTGGGAATATTGAGCAAGTATGTGAATGCATAAAATCACTGGACAATTGTATGTGCTCACGATATTTTGAATTTGATACAGGAGCAAGATGGTTTGCCATAGTCCATCTTTATGGGCTTTTTTGGGGCGTAAGCTTGATTGTCAATGTTACCAGAGTAACAATATCAATGACAGTATCAACGTGGTATTTCTCTGAAGCAAAAGATTTGGAGGTACGAACTTTGCCACCTGAAATTGTCCGATCCTCCTATCGAAGAACATTATGGCATCATTCTGGAAGCTTATTAAAAGCTAGTTTTTATACTCCTGTTGTTGTTATTTTACGGCCATTATCATTTTTTCTCTTACAAATAAGAGATATGTTCTCTTGTGTAGGTCGAATAACATTTTGTTGCCGCGGGTGTATTCGAGTCATCTTGCTTAGTTGTTGTGGATTCCAACAACTAGCATATCTTGATATCCGTGCCGCAATGCAACAAATTGCACTGCATGGGTCATCATTTATTCGTGGTGCAACAGTCGGGACAAAATTGAAAATGCGAAATGAAGATCGAGTCAAAGGATTGGAAAATGCTCTGAGCTTCAAACTTTTATTTGGAAAATTATCGATTTTTTGTTTTAGCTTTTTCATTGGTTGGTTATACTTTCGTGCAATTGATCAAACAGCGGTTGGATCTATTGGTGCTCCAATCATAGTTCTAGTATTGAATAGCATCGTTGCATTTGCAACGATGTCTTTATTTGTTGAGCAATATGACATGAGCATAGAAACTATTTTGCAAGACTTTTTCGAAGATTGTGAGCGTAACATGCGTTCAACAGAAGTATTTATGCCTCC
The DNA here is from genome assembly GCA_900128395.1 of Stramenopiles sp. TOSAG23-2. Taxonomy (NCBI): domain Eukaryota; species Stramenopiles sp. TOSAG23-2. Next base: position 2,701 of record LT649764.1, read on the forward strand.
AGAATTTAGAAAATTTATTGATGATTATGGTTATTACACTAGCGGAACATTTCCAAGTGATCCGACAGCTATGTATAGAAAATTATTCAATGCGAATAAATTAGGAGTGATGCATGTGGCAACAAAAGAAGTTTTGTGTCAGTATGTCACAACATATGATGCTCAGCTAAATGATAAAACGAAGTATCCAGAGGAAAAAGAAGGGTATTATATCAAAGGTAACATTCCATTGAAACATGAATCCCAGCCAAGAAATTCGCTTGATATATATCATTTTAAATACGGTCGATTGGTAGCTGATAATATTAATGCCCTATTCCGCATTCCTTTTACCGCAAAATCGCTTGTAGGGGAAGATGAGTCATGGACAAAAGGATTGAAAAAGATTCAATGGGATCAAATTAAGCTTCCAATTCGTGGTGGCGGGTATCATAAATTACGCAAACTTGACCCATCAATGGTGGCAAAAAGAGCGCCTAATGATCCTCATTTAAATTTGATAAAATCTGGAGAAATTATATGTTACCACAGTGACATTGAAAGAGGATTGGCTGAACAGGATTCAGAACAGCAATGTTTGGATAATGGATCAACATCTATTCGAATTTTAGTCAATATGCGTACATTGAGAGTTGCCCGTCGTTTAATTGATGCTGAAGAAGATTCAAGTGTAGCAATTGCAACACCAGCACCTTTATCTGGAGAGGAAAAAGCAAAATATTTGGAGGACAATGGTTTTGATAATGCTGCATTTAAAAAATGGTGTGAAGAAAACGAACTTTGCATGAAGAAAGTTCCAAAATATGAGAAATTAAAACATCCGGAATTGTCATTTGCTAAAGATGCTTTCATTTTTTTACATCAGACGTATTATTTCTATGATTCAGCAAGGTCATGGGTGCCAGTCAAACCAGTGGATGTAATCAAAGGGGATATTGGTTCCTCTGGAACAATCAATAATTTATATGTTGCTATTCTTCGTTATAATGGAATTGTTGCTAGATGTTTATCTGGGGCATGGTTATGGTCGAATGATGGAACCTATACAGCGGAGGGTGTCCAGCGAGGTGCAACTGAAGGAGAAATGCTTGCCTTGGATATGCAAAGGCGTACAATGTCAGAATTCTACTTACCGAAAGTAGGATGGATTCCAACAGATGCAACACCAACTAGGCTGAGTTACAATTTTGATCCAACTGTACGACGAGCACGAGCAAGGATGGGAAAATACGGATGGAACAAAAATCTATCGATGACATGCCTTGCCAATTTTGGTAACGATTCTGGTTTGCTTTTGTTAAATAGTGCTGGTTTTGAAATGGGAAGGCCAAAAGTTCAAATTGGACCTGTAGGAAATGATATGGGTAAATATTCTGAAAGCTATCATACTGAGAATAGTAACCGGCCAGATTTTAAAGATGGCAAAGGAATTTCTCTTAATAATCGAGAATTCATGTGTACTGATTTGGCTGTATCTAGTTATCAACCAGAAAAAGGAATGAAAGATGACCTTTTCAATGCAATTGAAACACTTACACCTGTAGATCCAAATCCTGAGTATGGCAAAGTGAAATTAGCTGATCAAGGGTAGTAAAATAGATGTATATAATTTTTTAATTTATGCCTCTATTAATGGTGTGTATACGCTAGCAAATTGTAGTGAGTGCTGTGTCATGCTATCTCGTGCCCATTATTTGGCCATTTATGAAACCCTATCTATACTATATAGGAATACCAGGAATACCAGAATACACCGTAGTATATTCACCACCAGAAGAGCCACACATACATGTATACATCAACTCTTTTTTTCTATTATATATCTTTATATTGGTTAAAAAATATAATATCAAAAAGACATAGCTACGTGTTAGTGTATATATATTATTTACGAAATAGTATAATATATCAACAATAAACTTTAACAAACAAACGAAGGCGGAAAAACAATAACAATAGAAAAATTAAAACAACAACAACAATGTGCGATTTAATATGTTTTCTTATTAATTTAGGAATGAATCGAAATGCCCATATGAATGGGGAAGCATATGGTTACAAATATCCTATCAATGTTGGTGAGCTAGGAGAAGGACAATTAGGTGATAAAGCATGGTTTCAAAAGGCATTGCGAAGCCATAAAACCATTGATGGCAACACAACTGTTACGAAAATAACATGCACAAACTTCCAAAACAATGGTCTATTATCAGATATTGGACGTGTAAAACTTGAATATGAAGGTGGTTCTGGTCCTGCAGAAGTTATATTGAAATTTGCCCCTATCGCATTTGAAACGAGAATTACTACTGATTTATTTAAATTATCACAAACGGAATATCACGTTTACAAAACAGGACCAGAAAAGTTAGGGTTTACACGAACTCCAAAGCTGTATTATGCTGATTTTAATTACAAATCAAACAATTATTGTTTAATGTTGGAAAGCATTGGCTTGAACGATGATGCAAAATTCAACAATATACTTGAACCAAATAAAGATTCTCCAACTGGTGTTGATAAAAAATCTATGTCGTATGACCAAGCAGTTTTGTGTCTTAAACAACTTGCAAAATTCCATGCCGACTTTCCTGATGAGAAAATCAAAGCGGACAGAGATTTGAATTTCTTCCCTCGTAGTTCTGATAAATTATACAAAGTATTCGAAAGCGAGGCAAAAAAACATTGGAAAACATCTGGAGTTTCAGCATATGCACCAGGTGGAATTCAGCATTCGGGATGGACATATAAAATACCGGCTTCATTCACAGAGTTGGCGAATGATGTTTTGGGCAACTTTACAAATATTTTATGGTATGGAGCAGAAGGATGTGAATATTCTGGTTTAACCCATGGCGATCCGCGCATTGATAATTGGTTCTTTTATGAAAACGATACACAAGTTGGAGTTTTGGATTTTCAATTGATGGTCATTTCGAACCAACCTGCTGACATTGCATGGATTTTATCCTGTAGTTGTGATATGGAAATGCTAGCAAACAACGAAAAAAAATTGTTGGAGGAATATCTTAATGCATATGAAACCTGTTCTGGTAAATCAGTAGATCGTGAAATGTGGATGGAAGAATATGCTTTAGGTTATATCGGTTGTATTGGCAAAAGTATTATTGGTGCTGGTGGAATTGATGCATCTGGTGACAATGCCGATATCGTTGTAGGCACGATGAATTGGTTACTGGAAATGGCATTTGATGGATGGCGACGTAATAACGTTGCAGATGTTTGGAGCAAATATCGTGCAGGTAAATTAAAATCACAATTGAAAAATCCAGTAAAAGTACCAGGCTTTAAACCAACTGATATGTATTTGGGCAAATTTGCAGATATATCGTTTAAAGATGATGGGAAAGAGATTGAATTGACCCAGAAATAAAAAAGACGCACATCATCATCCCCACATCATGATGTATGCACAATTCGTACGTAGGTATATGTAGGTGAAGATATGGGTGCGTGGTATTTTTAAAAGCAAACTTTTTAAATCTTGGCTTGAAAATTGTACGAGCCGTACTCCTGGCAAGCACAGAGTCTTTTCTCAGCTGAGATTTCCAGCTTGCCTTAGGGCTTGCTGGAAAGAATATACGCGAGCCGTATTATATAAAAGATTTACTGTTTTTAAAATATTTTTTTATAATCTAGAGAATAATATTTTTATATGCCACATATATTAAAATATTGTGTGTTTTGTTAATTATACTTCTTCTTCTTTTTGGTTGCGTTTCCTTTTTTTTTTTTGCCACTACTCGTACTACTACTACTACTACTACTACTACTACTCTTGCCGTAACTAGCATCTAAAATATATTGTGCAATCTCAACATCGCTTTTTCCATATGAATCATTAACACTAAACTTGTTTTTAAATTGTGCTTTCATTGCTTTCACAAAATAAGCTGGCGCTCCACTACCTGATGTATCTGCCCGGCCTTTAAATGCATATGGCCATAAAAGCATAAGAGGTCCTTTGAATTTTTTTTTGAAAAATTTTTCTTTCGCCGGTTTTGCATTTTTATCAAATGGAACTACCCAATTCCATACATTCATCATGCAATTTAAATCCCAGCTTGGATCTTTTTTCCTTGCCTTTTTCCACCCCTTTGCATCTAGATCAATAATTTTATTTTGTGCAATTGATACAGTAACTCTATTTCGATATTTTAGTTGAAAATCTATAGCATTTATTCCACCCAAGTCACTACCTGCAATTGTTGCTTTTGCAATTCCAAGATAATCCATTAATGCAAGTAATTGAGTATGGACAGCAGATGAGTGATAATCTCCATTGCTTTTTTCACTTTCATAATAAAACGTTGGAGCTAAAATTCGTAATGGTTTTGCGTCTCCCAATGATGTAGTAGTTGCTATCTCTTTCAAAGCATCTATGTATGGTTTATATGATTTAATAGGATCTTTTTTAAAATCATTAATGAAAATAATTGTTGTAGCTGACGGATCATTAGTCCAAAATCCATATACATCCAATTCATCTTTATCCCCATTTTTAATTGGTACAATACCGTTCCCACCATTGTCTAAGGTCAAATCATTTGCTTTAGCTTTTATTTTATCATCTGCTTTTGTTGCTTGATCTTGTTTTGCTTTTGCATCGACTTTATTTTTCACATGCGATGCTTGTACAGAAAAACGTAGTGTTTGTGTACTTTCAGAAATAGAATCAGCAGCTGCAGTTATACAACTAATTAATGCTGTCATCGACTTGCCACCAAGCCCGGGCATTAATAAATGTGTTAATGGATTGTCATAATAACTAACATGTTTCCCACGTTTACCATTATTTTCTACAAGGTTTAATACGACTCTTCCAAGGGCAGAAAGGGCAACATTTATCGCAGTCGCTTCATTAAAACGTCTCCCCGTCGCCCCAGAACGTTTATTTCGTTCACTACCTGCAAGATCTATCATATACAACGTAGTATTATTGCTTAAAATTACAATCAAAATAGCATGAGAGCGAGATGAAGCGTCATTCATATTTGTAGCACCAGAGGCACGATAACTAGCCCCATTTGCAACATCATTCAATAATTCACTAATATTATTAGTTTTATTTATTGTTGCACCACGCACACGAGTCGTTAATACTTCCCCATTGTTATCTTTTACTTCTTCCACTTTCATGTCTATATTTGATGATGGTTTTAATAAATCTAAAAAATTGCCATTATAAAGTTGCACATATTGGTAAGATACATTTAAAGATTCATCGCTGCTGTTTAAAAGATCAAACATTAAAGATAACGATTGTGAAATTAAACCATCTTTCGCTTCACTCGAAATACCGTTTGGTCCTTCCATGGTATATGTTTTTCCAGTACCAGTTTGTCCATATGCAAACATTGTTACGTTTTTTTTGTCATTTACCAAGGCATGTATTAATGGTGAAGCAACGCTTAGAAATACTTCATCTTGCGTTGCTTTTTCCACAAATACACGATTAAAAACATAATTACCTCTTACAATATTTAACATGGATGGATCTTTAACATAAATACGTTGTGGTGGGGGCGTTCTTGGGAAATCTTTTACATCTTCAACTTTTATACATGATTCTGAATTTATTTCTCGCTTTAACATTGGACGAACACGAATGAACACTTTAAAATTTTCATTTACTTTTTTACTACCTGCTTCTAATGCCGATTTTGTTGGAACTGAACTTATTGATGCATTTTTTTCTATCGGTTCTTTCCTTTTTGAATTTAAATATGATACCATGTCATTTAAAAATTCTTCTGATGGTTCCAACATGTAAAAACCTTTCTCTTTTGAAACATTTGCCAATGGTATTTCGAGGCCCATTAAATAATTCTCTGCTTTTGGGCCTCGAACTGTGCTAAAACTTCCTTCATAGCGTGTTGGCAATATCATGATTCTTTCCATCATTCCTTCCTCTTTACATATCCCGGAAAAAAAATGACCTAAATTTCCAGCTGATAACGTGTAATCATCTTTACTCCATCCTTCACTTATTATACAAAATAAATCACACCCTTCGCTTAACATAATTTTACCTAACATGGAGTGTTCAGTAACAATAGGGTTATGAAGTACATGATGGCCACTAAACAGTTTTGGAAACCTACAATACAAACGAAAAAACGTACCAACTCCTCCACCATCAGCAATTACAGTGACATTTTCAGAAGCACCAAATGCTTTTAATATTCCTAATACAATCTCTTCGTCTATGCCAGATTTTGATGGAATAGTATCATTAGATGAGCGACCATAACCAGGAAAATCCAATCCAATTATATTGTACCCATTGTCCAATAATGTTTTACAATAATTTGAAAAAAATGCTGCACATCTGTTTTTTCCTGTCCAACTATGTAATAAAAGAGCCACTTTGTTGGAAGAAGTATTTGGCGATAGTAATGTTATAATATGTACAGTCCACGATGATGAATTTTTATCACTACATTTACAAAACCAAGACATAGCTTTTTCATTTATAATTTTTGGAATTTTTGTATGATTTATTAAATTTGTAATTTTCTTTCCTCCATCATTGGAATTGATAAATTGTAAATCTATTTTTTCTGTCTTAATATTTAATTGTATTGGTGCAAATGTTGGTGCTAATGTATTATTATTAGTCGTTGTGTTTTCCGTACCTTCGTTGTTAATCGAAGCAGCAGCACCCATTTTTCAAGTTTCGTAGTAGATGTTTGTTATATTATGTGCAGAAAAAAAAAAATAGAATTGTGTATATACATATACGTACGTCACAAAACAAATATTATATATTAGATGTATATCAAATAAAATTCGTCAGTGGCACTCCCCCCATCATTATTACCAAAAAAATTAAAATATATATTATATTATTATCACAAGATATTATATACACAAGTATGTATACATGCATCCCATACATATAATATACAAACCATTATCATGCCGAAATCTACAGGATCATCATCAGCTGCATCTAGCAGTGGCACGATTAAATTAGGTGATTATTTAAAAAAATATACAATATATACAAGTCGAAAGAAAATAAAAAAATTATTACGTGCAAAACGTGTATTTATAAATGGTCAAATAACCACCAATATTTCAAGAAAAATATCACTACATGATTTTAAAATAACTATATTAGATGATTCTATTAGTGAAGAAAATATAGACGATCAAACGCTTAATGAAATCAAATTACCAACTATATTAGTATTAAATAAACCATGCAATGTTTTGACTACATTAAGTGATGAATTGAAATCTCGGGTATGTGTAAATAATTTTTTTCCTGAGAAAATATTAAAAATGGGCTTACATCCAATTGGGAGGTTGGATCAACATTCAACTGGACTATTATTGTTTACTACCGATGGTAAACTTACACAATATTTATTAAACCCTAAGAATCATGTTCCACGCGAATACTGTTGTATTGTTCAAGGTATTGTGAATTTTGAAAGCTTAAAATTAAAATTAAAGAATGGCGTTGAAACAAGATGGGGAACATTTCATGGAAAATTATTAGAATCAAAGCATATCAAAAATTTAAAAAATGATGAAGAAATAAATCTACATGAAAATTTTCAACAACATTTAGTACATTGTTGTTGCAAACAACAAAAAAACGAATTATTGTTTACACGTCAAGATGGACCAAATCCATTTCCATCTTCACCAATTATAGATAAATCTACTTTATCAATGATTAAAATTTCTGTTTCAGAAGGCAAAAAGCGGATGATACGTCGAATGCTAGCATATTCTGGATTCCCTGTGTTAAATTTGTTTCGTTATAAATTTGGTGAAATTGAACTTGGTAATTTAAATGACGACAATCTAAATGATGATCAACATGAAGAAAAAGAAGAATTCATGGAACCTGGTAAATATAGAAATTTAACAATAGATGAAGGAGAATGGATTAAATCATTGTATCGGCGTATGTGATATATATATATATATATAATATAATGTAATATAACTAGATAGTTTTCCATGTAACATCTAGTCTTGGTACAATTTTTCTGTTTATTTCTTTTTTTCTTTTTGATATGCAACATATTTATATTTGCAACATTTGCATTTTTTTCCCTTTTACGCATTCACTATACAGTATTATATATTAATATACTATAGTTATATATAGTGATAATAAAACATACATATAAATTATCGATAGTAAAAATATATTTTTATACAAAAGTAATTTCATTTCTATAATTATTTTTCTATTGTGCTATCTTTCACAACGTGTATATATATATAACCCTCTTTCCCTTATCAATACAAGTACTTTTTTATTCTTCCATCATCAAACAACAAAAAAATAAAAATGGCTTGAATACCGAGTAGAGGTATATAAAAAATGTCCAATTTATGAATATAAAATAATAAATTTAATATAAATATAATATAGGATACATAACATACTATATAAATTTAAATGGACCATTTAATTTACCCCAGCATTATATGTGGAATACTATTATTAATTTTTTTCTTCGTCCAACACTCACGCGGCACAATAACTTTTTCGCACACGGGATTATTTTAATTTAAGGGTTAATGAATATATTTATGATTGATATAGTACTTAGTTACAATAGAAATTTCAATGAATATGTAATTAATTATCCTTAACAATATAGAATTGTGGTCCAAATCAGTACAATTCACAGATTCACAGTGATATATATAAACTATTATATACATAGATGAAAGAGTATATAGAAGAGTTATTGAGTAGATTATATATATATATATATTGTTCTCGTTTATACTCACAGAATAACTGAAACATTTATTCGAATTGAAAACAATATTCTGTATAAAAAATTTGCGGACGCAAAAGATGAGGACACGTACAACAAGGCCGGAGTACCCATGGAATGCAGATAGGAGTGTACAACAAATATTGCCATACCTATACCAAGCTGGGGAGGAAATATTAGATGATGATGAGTTTTTAAAAAATCATAACATTGCATATATATTATCAGTGACCACTACCATTACGCCAGAAACGAACGATAAACGGTTTGAATATTGCATGCATATCAAAGTGGAAGATGATAAAAGTGCAGAGATAGCAACACATTTTAAATCTGCAATTGAGTTTATCACCTATGCAAGAACTGAAAACAAAGCTGTAGTTGTTCATTGCCAACAAGGTGTAAGCCGAAGTGGTGCTGTTATATTAGCATATTTAATATTTCAATTGAAAGCTACGTTATATCAAGCATGGCATTATGTCGAAGGCATATGTAAAAAACACGTCGATCCAAATCTAGGATTCCAAAAACAATTGTTGGAATTTCAAAGTAGTACACACAATTATGAATTGAAAGATTTAGAAAAACAATATGTAAACAATGAAAAATTTAAAATATTACGTGAACATGATGAAAAATATATTGTTGATAAAGAAGAAAATTATTTAAAACTTTGTATAGATAACTTTTATGTAAAAGCAGAACAAGAAAATATAAATATTGATGAAGGAACGGAAAGTAAATTAAATGAATATTTAAATGTAAATTTAAAAGCATTGGATATTAATAAATATCATTTCAATTTGGATCCTGCGAAATATAATCCAAAATTACAAAAATTAATGAAACAGAAATTGCAATTGATCAATATACAAGAGAAAATCGATGTGGAAATTGCGAAACAAATGAGTAAATTGTAGAGAGAGGGTGTGTTTGGTAAAAAGGTGGAAAAGCAAATTGGCATGATGTAAATGGTAGACGTGTACGTGTACGAGGCGATTATGGTGATTTATATGATTGAATGAGACCAACAACTTTAAACTTGAACAACACACCCCACTATGTGAAACAAAAGCAGGTGTGAATGTTTATTTGATTGTTGATCTTGGGGAATAAGATGGTGTGTGAATAAAAAAATATGAAAAAAATACATTTTTATAGTTTGGTGTTTGATGGTTAAAATCTAAGTTATAATAATTTTACACTTCTCGCGTTTGGTGTTTTATAAAAATATACGCTTCGTACGCGAAGTGTCAAAAAAATTACTCGTGTAATATAAAAAAAAACAAAATTTGCACCACACCACATATTCAGTATATATATATATGCATTTTATTCTTTTAATTCTCTGGTCTCTCACACAAGGTGCTAAACTTAAATAATTTTCATTGTGACTACTAGATCCGAGCTAAACATTCCCCACCATGGTTGGGGGATGTTTAAGAAAATTTTTGAAATTTAAACGCATTTTCATTAAGAAGTCTTCATAATTTTCACTGTTTTATATAATTTTTTTATTAAATTTTCTTTTCTTTTTCTTTTCTTTTTCCTTTGTTATTAGTGTTATTTGTTATTTCGGTAAATATAACACAATCGAATTATATGGACTGGATCACAGCCGGCTGATATTGTAAAAGTTGGACAAATTCGAAAATATTGCAAAATTTGAGTATTTTAAACCCTATTTTCAACTATATTAGTGCTATTTAGTGTATTTGTATTTTTAATTCTCAGCGAATTCTCATTGTGGGGTTCCACACGAAAACAGCTAAGTTTAGCACCTTGCTCTCACAACTCAAATCCCACCCATCAATGCATATTTAATTTCTAAATAATCATCCATCCCATATTTACTACCTTCACGACCAGTCCCAGATTCTTTAATACCACCAAATGGTGCCACTTCACTGGATAAAACACCTTCATTCACACCAACCATACCATATTCCAATGCTTCCGTCACACGGAAACTACGACCTAAATCTTTTGTATAAAAATATGCAGCAAGACCAGCGGATGTATCATTTGCCAATTCAATAACTTCATTTTCTTCTTTAAAACGAATCAATGGTGCAACTGGGCCAAATGTTTCTTCATAGGAGCAACGCATTGATGGTGTGACATCTGCTAATATAGTAGGTTTAAAGAAATTTTCCCCATTGTTAACAAGATCATCATTTGATTCAACTTGATATGCAAGCCTTGCACCTTGTTCAATTGCATCTTTCACATGTTCCTCCACTTTTTCCACACCTCTTGAATTGATTAAAGGTCCAATAGTAACATCATCAGCTGCACCATTACCAATTTTAAATTTCCTAACTTCATCAATTAATTTATTTAAAAATTCATCATATACTCCCTCTTGTACATATATACGATTTGCACATACACATGTTTGTCCAGCATTACGAAATTTTGACAACAAAAGACCTTGGACAGCACTATCAAGATCTGCATCATCAAATACAATAAATGGTGCATTACCACCAGCTTCCAATGATACTTTTTTCATCGTACTACTACATTTTTCTAACAATGTTTTTCCAACAGCAGTTGATCCAGTGAATGATAATTTACGAATTGATGGATGTGTACTTAATGCATTGCCAATTGTTGCTGCATCACTTCGATCCCCTGTAACTACATTAAAGACACCATCTGGTATTCCAGCTCTGATACCTAATTCAGCTAATGCTAATGCGGATAATGGTGTATCTTCACTTGGTTTACATACAATTGTACATCCAGCTGCTAATGCTGGTCCTGCTTTACGTGTAATCATTGCACTCGGAAAGTTCCATGGGGTAATCATTGCAGCTACACCGATTC
>LT649765.1:0-14291 GCA_900128395.1 Stramenopiles sp. TOSAG23-2
ACAATTAAATGCTATACAACAATATAAAAGAGATGGATCAAACGGGTATCAACAAGTGGAAGGGATGTCGATATGGACTACATCTGTACTGCGTCTTCGCTTCGCGAAGACGCAGTACAGATGGTAAGCGAAGAGGCGAGGATCTCGACTAGATATGGACCGAATATTAATTAATATAATATATATTTATATACTACCAACTACAATACCCTATCCATTTATATTACCGATCATCAATAATAACAACATAATAATAAACAAATATACACACAGAGGAAAAAGCTTATACAATACAAATATATACAAATCCCATCTCTCGTCGAGATCGTTTATTTGCATTTTACTCAAAATATAAATCGTTCTATATCTACATATCGTCACGTTGTTGCTACATATCATTTACTAATATCAACATCAAACACCTTCGTTATAATTTATATTATATATTGCGTAGATATTTTGTATTTTCAGTATTATTACGTCAGTATTATTACGTCATCATTACAAAAATTATTAAAACAACATTCAATATAAATTCACACGCCCAAAATAATAATAATAATACCTTTTATATAAACAAATATAAAACAATACACACCATCATGACTACGTACAATCAATTGTCCTACACCAAGATCATTGACATCCTCTCTAAATGGAAAGATGAATATCCAAATTTAATTAAAATATACAATGCACAAGATACGTTTGGTATACCATCACCTGGTACATGTGCATCTTTTTTACCTTGTAAACAATATTATTTTAGAATTACCAATGAAAATACATTACCAGATATTTATCGACCGGAAGTATTTTTTTCCGGTGCATTACATGGCAATGAACGTGTTGGCCCAACAGCAGTTGTTGAATTTGCAAGGATATTATTAGAAAATTACAATGAACCAGATGTTAAAAAACAAAGTGCATGGTTGAAAAAATTAGTCGATACTCGTTCTATTTATATCATGCCAAGTGCAAATGCAATAGGATATTATAAAAACACTAGAGAAGAAAATGGGATTGATCCAAATCGTGATTTTCCATATAATCAAGATCCAGATAAATGTATGAAAACAACAGCTGCACGTGCTGTGAATGAGTTATGGCGAGAACATATTTTTCAATTATCATTAACATTTCATGCAGGGGAAATAAGTCTTGATTATGAATGGGGTGCATATAATCATCCACCACCAAATGATCAATCACCAGATGAACGTGGTTTTAAACAATTAGCAGAAACAAGCAGTAAATTTGCAAATCGTTTTGGTAATGTAAAACAATACCCAACAGCTAGATTAGGTAGAGATCCATATGATGTAAATGGTGGTATGGAAGATTGGGCATATGCAGCATCATGGGAAACGGAATATATTAAACCATGCCAACCAATCAATCATTTTAATGGATATGATATATCAAAAACAATTTATAATAATGTATCCAATCGTGCCATGAATTTTTTAGTAGAAACAAGTAATAATAAAGATCCATCTAGTACATTGTATGGGACAAAAGAATCTGTATTTAATCCATCCGATAGAATTAATAATGGGCATTGTTCTAGAAATATTCGTTTAGCTATGATGATGACGGAAATGGTACAACCATATATACATATAATAAATGAACCAATGTTAATTGCAAAAAGTAATGATAATAATCCTACAAATGATTTAGAATTATTACAACATACATATGAATGGGATGTTGGTGGTGCATTTATGGTTGATCAAACTGATTTAATATGGTCGTATTGGCCGAAAGATAAATTCAATGGAAAATCATGTCATTGCTATACAAAAAATCACGAGAAATTACATGGGCAACGACCTGGATATGGATTAGATCATTCCAAATTAAAATTCAATATTGCAAATTCATTTAAAAATTCACCAACTAGATGGATTAATCAACCCGATTATAAAATTAAAAATCGTTTTTTAAAACAATTTAATGGTGGAAAACTTCCACTTGGTACGGATATTACATTAAATGATGGTCAAGAACTTGTCGTATTTATACGTGCAAAAGTAGATTCAACATGGGGCCATGAGAAAATATCAAATGCATTTCCAAAAGTAAATCCACAATCTCATGTTGTACAAAATCGTATAAATCGTAGTTGGTATGGTAAATCAGATGATGGATGCCATGGTATACAAGGACGTGAATGGGTATATTCCGTACCGATTTGTATTAGTAATGATGGTGGTGGTGGTGGTGGCGGTGGTATTGATAGTGATGAAAAATTTGCTTGCAACGCATTTTTAAATGATTTTCAAGCCTCGCAAAATAGAATACAATTAAAATGTCCTGATCAACTATCAAATAATATTAATAATCAACATATTATTTTTGGTATTGATCAAGGTTTATTTATTTTTTTGGTAATTGTCTTTGGTTTATTATCATTAGCATTTGCATTGTATTGTAAATATTTTCGTCGTTATGGTTTGTTGAAATCATGTATACGTAATAGAAAATTAGATTCATATATGAAATCAACTACGAACGATGGTTATTTTGATGATGTTCATGTTAATAATGGTGATCGAACAATGATGGTAATCGAATCGTATGAAGATCAACATATTGATGTGAATGATGTGATTGTAAGTGACGAAGAGGATGGTGTTGATGGTGGTGATGGTGGGATAGAAATGACAGAGAAGTGATTTTTAAAGGATAAGAAGGGGGGGGGGAGTAAATTTAGATTTAGAGAGATTTAGAGATCAATACTGGGTATTAACAAATTTATATTTTTTATAACATAGGCCAACAATAATATTTTAAAATAAAATATGATTATGATACGTCCCGTTTTTAAAAAAAAATATAAAAGTTTTTAATATTTTTACCTTTTAGTTTTTAACCACCTCACTCTCTTCCACTCTTCTCGTTCTGTGTTTTTAAAAATATTTTCTTTATATTTAATACACACAATACACATATTAATTTAAATTCTTTACACAGCTCAAACGTCTGCGTTAATATTTAAGTCCGCATAACATCGGGTCCTCCCTTTTTCTTTTTGTATTTAATTAGCATGTGTCGTTTAATTTGCATGTAAAAAAAGATGTATTATCGTTTGTTCACTTAAAATTACATTGGTGGTGCAGGTGACCATGCTTGTTGTACAACAACTAAATATTCTGTATGGACACCAATTAATACTTCTTTACTTTGTGTACGTAATCTGAAAAAGTTCAAATCATCTGTTGGATCTAAATCTCGGACTACACCACGTGCTAATTTCGCTAATTTAGCTAACTTTTCCCCTTGGATTTCTGAATCATCTGATACAGGATGTGAACGTAATACTTCCCATTTTCCGCTATATGTATTAATTTATTATGTATATTGTGTTAGTAATTGAATGAATGAATGGGTGTGTGTGTGTGTGTGTGTGTGTGTGTGCATACATATATACGTAGATAGACAGAGGGATAGATAGATGGAAACACGTACCTTTGTAATCCTAATATTATATAACGTTCTGAACCTTTATGGTTTTTAATTCGTTCAATGATTTCTTCAATTTCCGACATGTTTTTTATTATTATTATTAATATATCTGTTCTAAAATATGAATATATATATGATCTCTCTGTCTCTCTTCAAAATACAAAAAAAAAAAAACCACACACAGGAATATACACAACTCGATACACACGTAGCACGTTTAAATTTAAAAGAATTATATATTCACAAATCGTCTAAGACACTTTCTTTTTTACCACTCAACCTTTCTACTTTACTAACTATGAACTATATGTACATATATATGTACATATATGTATATTTATGTATTTACAAGTTCATTTCACTATTAAATGACTAATAAACCAATTTTAAAACTAATTTTCCGATATTAAGACCAGCAATTACATCATATTTAAATGTTATTATGATAGTTATATCTAGGCACAAATACTATTTTTTATGTACTACATTACCATCATAAATTTGAAAGATGGAAAATAATTTTTTTGTGTTTTTTTTTGCCGTTGTACCAGTGTACGTATTTGAATTTTTGTCATTACGATCCGTGCATAGTATTTACCTGCTAGAGGCTTACATAGCATTGCAATGGTGGTATTTCTATATTATACCATTCATTGGTGATATTCCCATGTTATATCTATATTACACTACATAGCATTAGCAATGATATTGTATAGCAACAGCAATGATATTCCTATATTATATCTAAAACACTACATAGCATTAACAAGGATATATTCCTGAAAAATTTGTTATATTAGGGTTTCATAAATGCCAAATAATGGCCACGAAATAGCATCACACAGCACTCACTACAATTTGCTAGTACGTACACACCATTAGTAATGTTATTCCATGCTAAGTTCAAAATTGGCCATACCACACACACAGCATGGGCTAAAATACATCAATAAATTATATCGATACACTATTGGAAAATGGGTCTCACTATTTCCAGTAGCATGACATAGCATTACATCGTATTATATAGGTAATCGATAGTAATTAGTCTACATAAAGTATAAGTGGCATATATAAGTTAAAAGTTTTGATATAAATACATATATTAGCACACATATATTACATTTTATCAAATGGTATATATAATAGATGGAAATGTTGAATGCAAAGCGAATGATACAGATAGTCGTCAATGGAAAGAAGGTTGTTTACCACTAATTAGATCAATTTGTTTTTACATCGTCCTTTCATCCGTTCCAGCGTTCGTTCTTTCTCTCGTTCTCCATCCCCCTTGCCATAGTTACCTGGATTGAATAAATACTATATATTTGGTATTTAAAATAATACAATACATATACATACATACAAGATGTACCAACCAAATCAATTTACATCAACGAAAACAAAAGAGTTACATGAGAAAATCGATGAAATTATTGATAGTATTGCAAAACGTGATGTAACGATGGATATACATAATGTCAATGTTGATTTTAATTTTCAAAATAATACTAGTACGAATAATAACAACAACAACGAGGATGATGATGATAAAACAATAATGATTAAAAACATTGGTTCATTAATTGATTATCAATTAACAAATTTAATTAATGCCATTAATTCTGGTAGTAAAAAAAATGCATTGAATATGTCTATGAATTTTGCAACCTCCATACGAAAAACGTTAAAGGATTATATTATATACATGAAAAAAGAAGATAAAACATTGATCAAACAATTAAAACAATTACATACAAATGTTAATAATGTCGATGCACATTTATATCGTGCAGAATTAACTAGTCAAGAAAGTGTTAAACGGGCATTAAATGAAGTTAAGCAAAAAAAATTATTACAATCAAAATTAGAATTATATATATCACAACAGCATCGACAACGAAAAGATCAAATGCAACGAGAACAAGAAAAAGACCTGAAAGATGATGAAGACGATCATCAAATGGAATCTAGTTCAAGAAATTATTATAATAATAACAAAGTATTGTCAAATGAATCAAGTAGAAATTATCAACGTCGTTTTGATGATTATATTGATATATTTCAAAGTAATTTAAATGCAATGCGTGATAAATTTCATAATGTTGAACAAATCATATCACTACAAAAAACAAAACAAAAGGAAGAAATTGAATCATTATTATATGAGAATAACCGTATGAAAACAGAAATCGGTTATTACAATTTGAAACATGATGATGATGATGATGATGATAAAGAGCCATTTGGTCGTTTTAGCTTACAATCATCTATTCATACATCGTCATCAAGTTATAATAATTTTAATCAAACAAGAGATGATCATACAACTACAAACAACGATCTAGAACGGTTATTAAAACGTGTGGAAAGTAAAATAATTCATGCAAAAGAACATGATTTGTTGTAACGCGTAATATAGTATGTGGTAATCTGGGTTACTCTGGACACCAGAGATTTTCCTTGCCAGTACCCTGACAAGGAAAACAAATCTAGGTCCTATTGACTTTTGAAGTATTTGGAATGTGGAGCATGATGGAGCATGGAGCATCGGAGTAAATGGGTTAAGATATATATATATAGGAGTGATGTTTGTACTTGTGAGCGTGTAAGAATACTAATAAAATATATATATTTCAAATTTCAAAAAAATTCTAATAAAATCCTAAATCCCACGACAACATATACCGGATACACACACATATATGTCATATCCGGAATAATAACAGAATTAGTTAAGAGAAAAACTACACGCATATTGTCAAGAAAAATTTGGTAAACTTGACTATTTGTAAAACGTCAGAAGATTTTAATAACTTTGACTACCTATATATATATATATATAGAAGATAGATATTATGGATAAATCAATCATGCAAAGTATTGCATATGAGGCTATGAATTATTCTTGGTGCGGTAGTGATGCGGAATTGTTACCGGCAAGTGAATTGATGACTACAAATTATCGTATATTATTGCAAACATTTCCAGATTGTTATGGAAAGTCACGACAAGAAGTTTCAGAATTGTTCACAAAGAAAAAAGATTTCATGAATTTCATAACAAATATAGCATCCGGTGGTGGTTTAATGCAGTTTTTAAATATGGACCCGTGGAGTAGAAGAAAAAAAGCGGATCTAGTGAAAAAAGTAGTTCAAGAAGCAGAAGCAGCAACACGTCGAATCAGAGAAATCAAACAAATGAAAGTATGGGACTGGCCATTTGAAACGGAATCAAGTTGGGGTCCAAGTGGCAAATTGGTTTGTAATTGGATGGCAAATGAAAAAGCTAAAAATCCAAAAAAATTTGAAGCTAAAAAGCCAGTACCAGCTCCATTAACGGTGAATATTAAACATCATTTAACCGGTGAATTGTATTCATTTAAAGTAAATAATCTGATTCCTATCAGTACTTTGTTTAAAGTGTATTCGAATAAAACTGGTTTGCAGCAGCATACGATGAAATTTAAATATAACGATGAAGTATTTGGATATGCCAATAAAAAATTCAATGGTAGTAAATCGTTAAAAAAGATGAAATTTAAAGATAATCAAACGTTGGAATATACAGTTAACTTGCCTGAATTATATTTAGGTGCTGTTGAAGATGAGGTGAAATACTTGGGTATTACATCTGCACTTACCAGTTCATCATCATCATCAGGAGAAGGATCAATGAATGAACCAAAACGAAAAAAAACAAAAAGAAGTCCATAGAGTTAAAAGACTGCTGGACTGCGGCAACAAGGCAACAACACTGAAGGACTGGAAAATGAAGTTTTGAAATTTTTCATTTTAGCGTGTGGTGTAATATTTATTTTATAATTTAGTAAAAATTTAAAAATGTATGATATACATTTTTACAATTAAAAATAATTTAAAAAACTAATTTTTTATACCCCCGTATTTTCGTAAAATTTCGTACGAATGCCACAGTTACTAACGGTACCCACCACTATGAACAACAAACTTAAATACGACTGCACTGTGATCTGTGATATGCATGTATAATTACATAATATTTCTGATTTGTCTAAAAATCAATAATACAACCGTTCTACATCATCGATACAAACCATAATACCATGCCGACGACCATTTTTGCATTGAAAATAACGTTTTCCTTTAATCATACCATCGTTTTTACCACCACGATTTGAATCTAATTCAATACCAACAAAAATTTTATCATTATTACGTTTATAATGAACCGTACCAATGTATTTAACAATACCTTTTAAACGATAACCGTGGGTACGTACATAGTCCCCTACTTTAATATCATTGTACGCATTATATGTTGTTGTTTTTTCTTCTTCCTCATGTTTTTCTTCTATTTTCTTCATCATTAAATTATTATTATTATTATTGATTACATTGTTTATATCGTTTACTAATTGTTTACTTGTTTCAATTATTTTCAATGTTTTTTCTTTTTGAATATACAGTTAACTTGCCTGAATTATATTTAGGTGCTGTTGAAGATGAGGTGAAATACTTGGGTATTACATCTGCACTTACCAGTTCATCATCATCATCAGGAGAAGGATCAATGAATGAACCAAAACGAAAAAAAACAAAAAGAAGTCCATAGAGTTAAAAGACTGCTGGACTGCGGCAACAAGGCAACAACACTGAAGGACTGGAAAATGAAGTTTTGAAATTTTTCATTTTAGCGTGTGGTGTAATATTTATTTTATAATTTAGTAAAAATTTAAAAATGTATGATATACATTTTTACAATTAAAAATAATTTAAAAAACTAATTTTTTATACCCCCGTATTTTCGTAAAATTTCGTACGAATGCCACAGTTACTAACGGTACCCACCACTATGAACAACAAACTTAAATACGACTGCACTGTGATCTGTGATATGCATGTATAATTACATAATATTTCTGATTTGTCTAAAAATCAATAATACAACCGTTCTACATCATCGATACAAACCATAATACCATGCCGACGACCATTTTTGCATTGAAAATAACGTTTTCCTTTAATCATACCATCGTTTTTACCACCACGATTTGAATCTAATTCAATACCAACAAAAATTTTATCATTATTACGTTTATAATGAACCGTACCAATGTATTTAACGATACCTTTTAAACGATAACCGTGGGTACGAACGTAGTCCCCTACTTTAATATCATTGTATGCATTATATGTTGTTGTTGTATCCTTTTGTTTCTTTTCTTCTTCCTCATGTTTTTCTTCTATTTTCTTCATCATTAAATTATTATTATTATTATTGATTACATTGTTTATATCGTTTACTAATTGTTTACTTGTTTCAATTATTTTCAATGTTTTTTCTTTTTGATATTTTTTTATCATATTATTATTATTATTATTGTCATTTTCTTTTATATTATTTTTCATTGTTTTTGACATTTCTTGTTGTTTTTCGTCATCTTTAATTTTCATCTTCTTCTTCTTATTATTATTATCTACCATCATCATCATCTTCTTCATCATATTGTTATTACTATTTTGTTTCAGTTTTTTTTCATTTAATAATTTCATTTTATTATGTATTTCTTTGATTGTTTTTATTGGTGATTGTTTTTTTATTTTTTCAACATCTTTAACACGTGCTAACATACCATAATTATTTCTACAAGTGAAATATGTTTTACCTTTAACCGTACCATTGTTTCTACCATATGGACCATCGCATTCAATACCAACATATACTTTTTTAATATCTTTACAATAATGAACACGTCCAATAAATCGTACTGTACCTTTAATATGTTTATGTTTTGTTTTGACACGATCACCTAAACCAATTCTATCATCATCATCTTCCTCTTCACATTTGATCACGGAATATAAATTTTTTAACCCACCATTAAATTCAACAATTAATCCACTCATATCATTTAAATAATTAATGGAGGATATATACTACTACTACTACCTTTTTTTCTATTTTTTCTCTTTTTTAATTTTGTTCTTACACAGAGAGTGATCCAATATAGAGGGGATAGGGAACGGGGGAACAGAATCTACTCTATAATTATAATTGTGTCGATATGCATTCCATTTATTTCATTTATTGCTGCTATCTTCTATATTTCTATATTATATTTCTTTCAATATATATAACACTAAAAGAGAACAGTACTCTTATCTTTTGTTAAAGAAACCACACACACACACACACATATATATACATATAATATAAAATAATCATCATGTCGAAAAAAAAAGAAATTGTATTTGCAGAGGATATGACGGATGAAATGATGAACCGTGCTATTGATGTTGGAAAAGCTGCTTTTAATAACCCACAAAACCAAGGGAAACCAAATCAACGCATAGCAACATTTATTAGGACCACGTTTGAGAAAGAATATGGAAAATCATGGAATTGCGTCGTTGGGTCTAACTTTGGTAGTTACGTCACTCATGAAATTAAAACATATATTTATTTTAGTGTACAGCCCGGTATTAATGTATTATTATGGAAAGCATAAATAAATACATATACATATATACATATATATTATTACATACATATGTGTGTGTGTATTTGTGTGTGTTTTTACATCAATATTACATACATATCTATTTAAATAATATATTACAGAAATAATAATAGTAATAATATAAAAACATGGTTAGATATATTGATAGATTGTATTAGAAGATTTATCAGTTATGATGATGTTGTTGATGAAGCAATAGAAGAAGTAAATATAATGGTTCGAACATAGAGAGAACATGTCATAAAAAAGAGGTATATAGAGAGTATATACTTGGTTAAAAAATGCTACGTAATAATGAGTCTTGAGTGTCATGAATCGTGTGTGTCCACGCTAGCGCAGCGTCAAACGTCTTAAATTATATTTGAAAATATATAAACTTTGTTGTAATTACACGGAGTATAATTATCTGTTCTCTAACACGTAGTTTTTACCACCACCACAACACTTTTTCTCCACCCTCTCTCCTCTAACACATCAAAATATTCGTATCCATTTTCTCGATATAACCAAGATCTTCGACTTTATGCATATATATATATATATATATTATACCTCATTCAAATTCTTCTTTTACTTTATAAAATGTCGATAATAAACATTCATATCGTTTATTTAATACAACTAATTCTTCCTCGTTTGTACATACCTTTTCACGACATTGTACAATAACAGATTTCATTTTTTCATAATTATTTTTACGCAATTTGATTTCTTTTTCAAATATTTCATCCGTTTCTTTATTTCTTAACTCAATTTGTAAACCAGCATATGGGCGTGGTGCTGCAATACATTCTTTATTAAATGTACGTAATAATACACTATTCATAATTTCCCATGGCCAATAACGTGTATACCATAATAATGCCTTCTTATTGTTACTACTGGTTGATGTAACCTCGTCACTACTGTTATTATTATTTAATAAAAAAAATTCCATAACATCTGCACCATTAATAATACGATATTCAACTAATATGTTCAATGTATGCATTAACATGACTGGATTTAAATGCCAAAAATCATAAATCGCATTAACAACTTCTAAATTATACTTATTATTATCTTCATCATTTTCAATTGCAATTAAATTAATAATGAGCTCTTTAAAACGTGTTAAACGTGAACGTAAATGTGTTAATGTTTTATATCCAGATTGTAAAATAGCAAACATACAACATCGTACATGTTCATTTGTCATTGTATTTACATTTGTTGCAGTAGTTTTGGTGGTGGTGGTCGTCATCGTCTTCGTCGTATCATCAATATCGGTGTTTTCTTCGGTGGTATCAGTCGTGGTGGTACTATCATCTGCCTCATCTTCTTTTTTACTATTATCATCATCTGCATTACCATCACCTTTCTCTTCTTTTTGTTCTTCCATTTTTTTATCCTCCGTCGCCGTCGTTGGTGGTGATGGTGCGACTGGTATCGTTTCTTTCCCTTGATATGTTAATAATAAATTTAAACTATTGATTATACCAGCATTTTTACCTGCTTTTAAATCGGATACAACCATTTCATAAAATTTACGATATAATTCATTATCGGATGATACTAAATATGGATTCTTTTGCTCACCACTACACTCATCAATATAAGAATGTAACCATGTTGAATTCGCAAATTTTGATTTCATATATTCAGCATAGGTAAGATTCGTACATTTACTACATAATGCAGCAACAAATGCAAATTGTCCACGGCGAGAGGTAGTAGTAGTAGTAGTAGTAGTAGTAGTAGTTATACTTGTCTTTGTGCCATCATCATCATCATCATCATTACTACTACCTTTTTCCTTCGTATCAGTCGTCGTCGTTTTATTATTATCATCATCATCTTTATTACTACTAACAAATTTCTTTTCCCACCATTGAAATGGCCAATTCCATTTAAACCTATTTAAATGCCATGCCATCCATTGTGATAAACGATCTGCTGCAGCATCAACTAAATGTATCGTTTCACCATTAGCAGCAATATTATTTTCTACCGATCCATCCCCACGTAATAAACCTTTGCCCATACTTTCAAACAATACATTAACCGTCTCTGCTAATGCAGGTGGATATGTTTTTCTCTTTGCTTTACATAAACCAGCGATAACATTTGCATAATATACCCATGGATGTTTGGAATTTGGTAATTGCAACATATCATGAAATATAGTTTCTAATATTAAATGTTCGGCATTGATATTTAAACTTTGTATACGTTCTGCTGCTTCACCAGACATTGGATAATACACATCTAATACTGATATAATTAATTGTTTCACGATACATTTATCAGCAATCGACAATGCATTCATATATTCAGTACGGAATTTTGTATGTTGTTCATTTTCCTCATCATTATTCTTCAATTTGCAATCAATAAACAAACCATGACGTTTTGAACATTGTTGATATGTATCTAATATCATATTATCTTCCTCTTTTGTTGACAATGTATAGGTATCTAATGCAATATCTTGTACATTAATTGGTTCTACCGGTATTGGACCCGTGTCCTCGTCGTCGTCATCGTCATCATCACCATTCACCGACACGTCTTCCTCCTCTTTTGCTATTTCATCGCAAACATGTTTATATAAAATATCTGCTACATTCATTAAAACAACTTCATTTTCCCAATTCGATTCAACACGTTCATTGATGGCATCAATCCATTCTTTCAATGAATGGCTACTACTATGAATACGACCATCTTTATTAAAGTACCACATGGATGTTTCTTTATTCATGATCAACCCATCATCCAATTTATAATCACTTGCGCTGTTACAATTGTCATCGATCAAGTTAATACCATATTTGATTAAATTTTGTAATAATGTTGGCATGTCCTTATTTTCCATTACTTCTTTTCCACCCCATAAAATGGAACATAAAAAACAAATAGTAATTTGTTCTTTGCAATGCGCATGTAAATGTTTACCTTGTTTTTTATTATTAATTAATTCTTTATGCAATGGTTTATAGATATATGTGACTAAATCATCCACTGTCAATACTTTCATTTTTGGCAATATGCTTAAAAAACGCATTAAATTACATGCATTGCTATATCGTTGTTCAATAAAACATTTATTTAATTGACTCATCGTTGTTTTAAAAATATCATCACAAAATTCAGGTGTAACAATATTTACCATGGCAAATAAACTACCATAAATACTTGTTTTCATAGGAAATTCTTCGATGCAACGAACGAAATGATTTGCAATAAATTTACCAATACCATCTTCAACATCAGATGCAATTGCATCACTCATAGCAACAAATTGTTTTGTTACTAAATCTTCATTGGATATATTTGGATCCGAACCTACATGTACTAATAATTCATACATAATATTTTTTGAAGTTTCATCTGGTTGGTTCATTTGTATATCTCCATCTTCATCAACGTTGTTGTTGGAAGAAGTATTGGATTGGTTTGGTGCACCGAATGTGAAATCGTTCGAAGAGGTGTTGTTGTTGTTGTTATCAATTGCATTGTTGTTGTTGGAAGAGGTATTGCCAGGTTCAGTAGTTGTTGCATGGGAATTATTATTATTATTCTTATTATTGGTCGTATTATTTGGATTTAAAAATGCTTCATCATCTTTTTCAATATTCATGTTTTGTTTTTCCTGTGTGTATATGAGGATGAGAAATATTAGTAATTACAAATGTTGTAAATGAATGTTAATTATGGTTCAATGTTTTTCCAGAATTTATGACTATAACTGTATATATATATGTATACCAGAAGGTCACGCATTGCCGAGTATAATACATTGACAGACGACTTTCCGGATACAAATTCTATCTTTCGATATAATATATTATTTATAATGTATTACTATTGGATTTTTAGCAGCACTTTACAACAAATTTAGTGATGATTTGATTGATGATAAATTCATTTTTGATGGAAGTGAATGAATGATTTGGAGTTTTTAGTATTCTAAATTTCTTCAAGTATAAATTATATGTCAGTTGATAGGGTAATTAATTATGTTTTCATAGCTTCATATATAGCGTTCAAGTACAACTATTCGATAGGTCCAATTGATTTCATCATGATTAGCATCTACATATCTACATACTGTATAGCATGAAGAAAGACCAACACGAGAAAGACCAACACGAGAAAGACCAACAATGAAATCAATGAGAAAAGCCATTTTTATTACCATGCACATACCATTGTATATCAATCGATCGACATTTACCTAGAAGATCATATATATATATGTGTGTGTGTGTGTAGAGAGAGAGAGAGAGAGAGAGAAGAAACAATTAATAATAACAACAACAACAGAGAATTTCTT
>LT649766.1:0-14265 GCA_900128395.1 Stramenopiles sp. TOSAG23-2
ATATACAAATAGTTTGCGATCAACATGGGCCACCTGGAAAAACACGACGCCCCCTCCCCCCTTCCCCCCCCCGCCAAAATACCTTGAAATCGTCAAAAAATCGTGAAAATCTTTAAAATATTAAAAAATTGTATTGTTATTTTATTTTAATACTATCAAAACTTGTACTTAATTAAAAACTGCAATGTTTTAAGATTTTCACGATTTTCTCTCACACTGCAGTTTATAATTAAGTACAAGTTTTGATAGTATTAAAATAAAATAACAATACAATTTTTTAATATTTTAAAGATTTTCACGATTTTTTGACGATTTCAAGGTATTTTGGGGGGGGGGGGAAGGGGGGAGGGGGCGTCGTGTTTTTCCAGGTGGCCCATGTTGATCGCAAACTATTTGTATTTAATTATTTAATATATTATACATAATCACCAGAAATAATTAATACTATTATACAGACAGAATTTCATAAAATATGATATTTTAGTTTACGCATTAATTTATTTTTTAATTTTACTCATGTTAATTCCCACTCTTCAAAAAGAATACAATAACTGAAATAATCTATCTCACACTTGTTTTTTATAATTTTTTATATGCATATTATTAAAAATAAATTATTAAATTAAATATATATGCACAATGCACATACGCCAATGATGTTGTATCATACTCTAAAGTATTAATGTGTTGAGGTAAATCTATGATAGCTATGTTCGTACTTTGGTATGCATACTTTAAAAAATAAATTATATAAAAAAAATTCTATTTTTATTCTATATAAAGATTTATAAATTGTGTGTACAAAAATTGTACGCGCTCGTACGACGAAAGGTCCGTATAATAATCTTTTTATTTAAAATATATCATAATATTACGACACCGCACACACGCGTGCATATTATCATCAACTACGTTCCCTCTAAATATAATATCCATTTTCCACTATCATCACATTTAAATATTTTTCGAAACAAGTATATGTTAATGAAATTGTCAAAATTCCTAGAAGTAAAGCAATTGGTAATGCTGGTATTGCCACTCGACTTGAATTGATTGTAACAATAACTGTTAGAGATACCCCAAATATTATTGACAAAGTACATGTGATAGCATTTGTATATGATAAAAGAGCCGCTCGCCCGATACAAACACTATAAAATAAAATGTCACCAGTACCCAAATCAAAAAAACGTGTGTGATAAATTAAACTAGGTGGCATTTTAAAATCTTTTTCACCATTTATCAGTCTTTGTTTACGAATTGACATAATCATACCAAGTGGTCCATATTTTGATAAAACAGCAAACAGATCCCAAATAATTAAAAGTACCATAATAGAAATAACGGTCCATTCACCGAAACAGGCGAATGGCCAACCCAGTGCAATGCTATTTATTAGCAAATATAAATTCATTATTTTTGAATAATATTCATTATTATCAATAAGTTCTTTATGATTATAATCTAATGTTAGATGTAATGTTTTGTAAAAAACACAAACAATGCCACCAACTACGATATTGTACACGGCAAAAATAACAGTAACATAAGATAAATTTAAATGATATATTTCTACTATACGAATAAACCAATAGAGTAAAAACCCAAACTCGGCTACAAAAAAAGCTGTAAATATAATACCAAAGCCAATTTTCTGATATTGTTTTTTATATATATATAAAAATAGAAAAGTGACAAACACAACATACAGTAAAATATAAAATGCGTTGAATATGCTACCAAGAAATATATCTAAAGCATCCTTCTCAGTATGTACAGATGGTTCAACGTATGGCATTAAATCTTTAAACGGTTTCGAACCTTCTTTTTTCATATGTAGTGAAAAAATAAATAACAACGTAATGATAGATGTTTGTATTATTGGAATTGCCATGGATATAATTTGTTCACATTGTTTTTCAAATATTCTAGCAAATGATGGACGATAATAATATTCTATATTAAAATCATCATTTGGTGATGGTGGTAATAATAATGATGGCATCCAGTTTCTATTGTTGTTATTCATATTTCGCATTAGTTCCCCGGTAGCTTGGTAATTTATATTATTTTTTTATTGTTATATTGTAGTACCTGGTATCAATAGATGCAGATCAAACAACCCAACTATTCAACTATTCTATATTCTATTTGGAATAATACAGGTATTGTAGTCTGCGTCGTACGCACGTACCACCTGATGATGTATTAATAGTATAGCTATCCTCTTTCTCGAAAAACCCATGGCTACCCAGCTAGCTGGCTAGCCAGCTAGCTAGCCTTACGGCTAGCTACAACAAAACCAGAGAGACAGAGAGAACACATCAAATAAATAGAATAAAGTATAAGGTATTATTTTTCAAAATTGCTTTCTTAATGCTATTTAATGCTATTGTGATTATATTATTGAAATAATTATTTCAATTATTATTATTATTTCTAATACTAAGATTATTACAAAAAATAATAATTGAAAACCAGAAGTAAACTGGTAAACATACAGTTGCAACAAGAAAGACAAAAATCATTGATACTTTTTTCTTTTGCATTACATACAGATATAAATCTTGTTTTAGTACAGTATCGAAATGGATAATTCTAGCAATAGCAGCAGTAGTAGTAAATATGCTGTCGTAACAGAAAACAGTAATAATCAAATGCGAACACCAAAAAGCAAAGAATTAATTAAAAAAATGTCAACTGATAATTTGCCAACAAAACCGTTTGAAATGTTTTATGAAGATATTGCTTTAAAACCAATAGATAAAAAAATAATCATAGAAACTGGATACGATAAGCGCTTTGTTCGTGAAGACAAAGCTGTTGTATTTAGTTTAGCAACCTTTCTAGAGGAAGGGTTAGTACAAACGTCTTTCGCTTTTTTTGGTCCACTATGTTGGCCGTAAGTAAATTCTATACCCCTTAAACCAATAAGTGATATATCCTCTCTAACTCCTTGTTTTTTCTTACGCTACGCTCCACAGATGGGCAATTCCACTATGTACTCTTAATGGATTGAAAATTACAGGTTTTTATCCTGGAAAATTGATAAGAGGAACTTCATATGCTGGTTTCATCATGCAAACAATATCTGCATATTGTATACAGTTCCCATTATTATATTTTTTGTATTTATATTTGACGAATAACCTAGTGGTGTACCCTGAATCATCAATATTACCAACAACATATATTTTTATTCCTATCTTAGTTATTGTGGTGAGGCAAGTTGTAATAGCAGTAAAATATTCATTTATTCCAAGACGTCGTATGAGGGAAGAACGTACTACTACTCGACGTGATGATGAAATGCAAGACGATTTACTAGGTTCATGGTTAACAGGTCCACGCGCAGAATCTTTGGCATTTCAATTGGATTTGGCTCTATGGAGAGCTGATTTAACAGGAAATGCGAGTGAGGAATATATAACTTTCGTCACACCAATTCCTAGTGAAATAATTGATGAAATCAACTTGCCGGAAATTACAGCGCCAAAAGAAGAAAAGAAAAAAAAGGCTCAGGACAAATCAAGTGAAGAAGAGGGAAAAAAGATAAAAACGAATGAGGTCAAAAAGAGTGATAATACATCTGATAGGGGAGAAAACGATGTAGATCAAAGAGAAAATATTCCTTCTTCTCCTGTTACTACAGCTATTGATATTGATAAAAATAATAATGTTGTTGAAATAAACATTATTAAAAAATCAAATACTATTTCTACAAACAAAATCCCATTGCGTATGTTGATAAAATATGCTGCCTTTAAAGGGACACAAGATGCAATGGCGCCATTTGACGTTGTTATAGCCGGTGTGTTATTATTTACTTCCGTTCCATTGATATACTTAGGATGGAATAGGATGGCATTGTTTGGAACTCCAGGAAATTCATTTGAACAATATGTCTGTGCAGTAGGATGGATCCATTGTTTCATGACTTTAGCGTCTAATTTATTACTTTTTCCCTCTGCGCCAGATGTCATATTTAAAAGAAGCAGATTTAGATTGCATCGTTTTTTTGAGTTACTAATACCATCAACCATTGTCGACGTAAGTTCTTTACTTAATATATATATGTATATATATATATGTATAACTAGAATTTCTTTTACTAGTAAAACATGTTTTAACAACACAAACCTTACATGTATATTTTACAACAAATTTTTACATATATATTCAATAACAACAGGCACGGGAATATGATCCAATTCATGTGGAAAATTTATTTACACGTTTACCACCAATGCAACCTACATCTAGAAACATATTAATGTGGAATAAAGGAAGAAAAGCAATCCAAAAATTTGGGACATTTTATAGAAGACGCGCCGAAGTATTTACTGCTATGTATATTATGGTAGTCATAATATTTGCTGTTTATCAAATTGTTTCCATATTTATTAGTACAAGTATTGGTATAACGGAATCCATGGCATTTATTACAATCATTGCATTACTGGTGACCATTGTTATTTTAAGAATGATTTTTTCTGGGATTAAATTAAATAGACAAAGAAAATTAATGGTTGCAGCATTAAAAGATTATTTGGTACGTGTACGCCTTGGCTCCTTGGAGCAAATTGATACATATGTTGATCGTTTCAATGCAAAAACAAACGACAACAATAATGACGATGCATTAACACTCGTTGAATTGAAAAAAAAATTAAAAGATGATTACAAAAAAATACAAAAAGACGCAGCAGAATATCATAAAGCTATTAAATTAGTAGATGGTGTTATGGAAGCAGAAGAAGTAACAGAGAAAGCTCGGATTTTAGGTATCACTGTAGATATACAAATGTTAGAATTTGTTGTTGGGTTATTTGGCACAACTGCATATACCATTTATCAAAATTTATCTGGAGCATAAAAAAAATGTATACTAGGTACAATACTATTTGCATTCCAGCATTCTCAATAAAAAACAACACGATGAAAATATTATCAAAATATCAACCTCTAATACAACAACTCATGCAACTGGGAAAGGTAATGGTATGTGCCTGCTACAGCTCGGCACACGGACGATAGTATCGGACATACTTTACGTATACTAAGAGATAGCAAAATAGTAATTAGAGATAGGGTTAGAATTATCGATTTTCATCCAAATTGAACGCCATAGAAGAATAGTCTACTGTTGTAATACCATAAGGGTTTTGTGTTTTGTTTTAAAAAACAGAGTTTAAGAGAAAGAATGGGGAAGAAGGACGAAGAAGGGTTTATTTTACTCGTACTACCAAGAAGGGTTTAGGTATCATAGTTATCCAGTATTCTGATGCCCTGTAGGTTTGCGTAACAATACATAGTATATTTCTTCATGCTTTCTTCAAATGAACCTAGAAAAGGGTACAAAATATATATATAAACCATTAGAGCACGTCGTAAGAATAAATTAGACTAAATTAGAAAATGCGGCAATATTTTTTGTTTTATACGATTCAAAACAAGGTGGTAATAACGAGGGCCAAGGTGTATGCCATCTTGCACATAGTATTCATTGATATCCTTGAAAACCATTGATCTGTAGAACACATCGTCAATGCAAATAACACCTTTTACACTACAAAAAGCTCTTATGCTCAAAATATTTCTTTTATGTACCAATGAATTGGCATGCATACAAGCACGGCTATTTTCCTGCCTAAACCAAAGTTTCGATGTCATTGCTGGTGACTCTACGTATACAAAAATAATACCCTTTTGGCTCAAATTTTGTAGGACCTTTCTGGTATTACGTAATAATGTATGAAACTCAGTTAAATTGCAATATAAAATATAAGCATGCCCTGTGTTAAAGATGACAATGGGGTTTGTTTTTTCTCCAGGTTGATTGTTTAGTTCAAGATGATTCAGCTGGCTCATTAGACGGACATTAACGCGCCCGCCACCACTTACTATACGATAATTCCGCGCTACACCACTACAATTCAAAGTAATATCATGATGGTATTTTCCATATGTGTTGTTATGTGTGCAGTTACTAGATAGACTGCTGTGAACCCTGTCATAGAGACGTTTCATATTACTATCACCAAAAGCCCAAATGGGTGTTGCGGCTAATTTTGAATTAAGCAAAGGGTTTGGTGACTGCCAATCTCTTTTATATGCATCATCACCACGTGTTACTTTTACACTTTCAGTCCACACACACATTAAGCTATTGGTGAAAAGATCCTTGCATTCAGAAGCATTAAGCTCCCTAGTATTTTCATACGTGAAATTATATGGCTTCCATATCTCACGCAATGTTACTGTATACGTACCAGAAACAAAGCTAGCAAAATTTATTGACCCCCCAGCATTACACGGTACGCAGCGAGATACATCAGACACAATATCGGAACCAGGCTCCCCTTTTAAAATTGCGCATAGCTCACAATGTTGACTTTTACTTTTATTTGTATAATAACTAATTATCAACGATGGCACCAATTGTGAATTTCTTTGATTCACCAGCTTTCTATAGCAGCCTGGATTATTAACCAGTGAGCCTGTGGTAATCATGTCATAGTTTATCGATTTATTAACCAGTGAGCCTGTGGTAAGCATATCATAGTTTATCGAAGTCTCTATACGTAAAGGCAATGTTGTTGTTGAAAAATTTGTTTTTGAGAGTACTAAAATTGCCGATATAATGAAAATCAACGTAAAAATACTCCGACTTCTTTGCCGATGCAACTTTTGTTCCCAACATTTCCATGCAAAATTATCCTCTTCTGACTTCCCTGTCTCATCTCTAGCTTGTTTACCACGTTGAATAGCCTGTATCTTAATCGCAGCTTCTTCTTGTTTTACCTTCTCATCCCTCCCTTGTTTTCCACGCTGTACGGCTTGTATCTTAATCGCCGCGTTGACTTCCTTCTGGGTATCGCTCATATCTTATATCTATCTTTCTTATGCTCAACAATCAAATAGTTTCTGACCTTGATGTATATTCTATAGGTTCGTTATGGTGTAGAACAACAAATTGTATGCAACTACTTGTTAGTATGTATACCAATCGTTTATCAAATATAGAAGAATAGATTGTATTGCGTTTCTTATTTGCAGTTGGTCTCCAAAAAAAAAACTAAATATTTCCCACCCGTTGAAAACCTCCGATTCCGTAGCTGGTTTCTCTAGAAAATATTCCACCCACAACGATACACCGCCAAAATATATATAGAGAGAAGCACCAACCACGCCAATCGTACCAACCACACGTATAAGAAAATATGTAAATGTTTTAATATAACCTTCGCCGCGTCTATATGTTTCTACACCACGTTGAATATGCTTTTACGCGTTTGAGAGAAAGCTATGACATTTTCATAGTCGTCTTTCTCTTTATATATATAGATAGATATATATTTTGTGTGTGTATATCCGTACGTACTTACTACTTATTAATACTATCTTACTACTACTTTTACTAATTTACTTTACTAAATATACTAAAAACTACGGTATTATAATTGTACTGTACAGTAGACATATAGTCATGCTGTGTTCATATTAATGCCTAGATTTATTAGTCTCTTCTGTGTTCATAATGATTTGCTTGGTGAAAAAAGCCCTTGCTGTGTTCATAACGATTTCCCACGTTTACGCCCTGCTGTGTTCATCTAACAGGTGACGAAAAGGCCCCTGCTGTGTTCATAACGAAAAAACGGAAAAGGGCCCTGCTGTGTTCATAACGAAAAAGTGAAAACGGCATAAAAAACTTAGTACTGTGTTGATACTAATATTAATGTGAAATTTTATAAAAATAACAGATTCCCAATTAGAGTATTAGAGTACCCCAATACCACCACCTAGGTACTGTTTCCAACTTAACTATAATACTATTTCATACTTAAATACAACTAAAACTAATAATTTAAATTCCTTATTCCTATACTGGAAATAGAAACTTTCAAACTTTCAGTATTATTATATTTTCATCAAACACATACTAATAGTAAATAATAGAATAAACTAGGCGCGTAGAATTTGTATTACAATGTCATGAATATAATGATAATAATAATATACAGATATATAATTAAAGCACGATAGCTGATCCTAGTAAATTCAGACAAAGAAAGAAAGAGGAAAATAGCGGAAATCTATCATGCAATATTGGATGGCGTTGTTTTACTTCTGCACAGGGTGGGTTGCCAACGCTTATCTAAGTGCGCCATACTTTTACCCAGTATTGTCACCGTCGCTACGGCGTAATGATCGGCATACACAAGTTAATTGTATTGTACAGAAGACTTCACCAGACAAAATTGCCATACGTAATACTTCGTGGGCTGAATATAAGGTTCCCATAAACGCCACTGCCATCACAAACGATATCCCAAACGTCTATAATGTAGGTAATTTGACACACCTCACTATGCCCACGCAAAGACCATTGACTACAGACAACAATAAGGGCACAAAAAAATGTCCGGCAGGTATTGTTGCATTAACTTACGCAAGTCATCCTGGGAAAGACGATCGCTTTTGTAAGCACGTTGAGTCGGCTCTCCGTAACAACGTTACTCTTGAAATACTCGGCTGGGGCACACGTTGGGCAGGACTTACACAAAAGTTACAAGGCGCATTAAAAGCAATTGAACGTCTACCTGCAAATTGCGTGGTCGTCTTCGTAGACGCATACGATGTGCTTTGGACGAAATCGCTTGCTGCAATTTTATCTGAGTTTCGCGCCATGCACAGACCATTAGTATTTGCAGCCGAGTGTGGGTGCTGGCCTCATTGGATTGAAGATGCTAAAATGGGTTTTCCAAAGGGCACCATATGTGTAGAGAAATATCCATGGTCAGATAAGGGATCGCCGTATCGATATCTCAATAGTGGAATGTGGATCGGCGAAGTGGGGTATGCAAAATCGCTATTAAGCCATCTAACGAGAAAAAGCAAACTTGATGAGAACGATCAAAAGTTGGTAGCAGATGCATACATGAGAGGAGAGTTGAATATTTCTCTAGATACACGTAGCAGAATTTTTCAGTGCATGCATAGCACCCGAAGGGAAGAGCCTAGCCCAGGTCTAATTTTCCATGCATGTGATCCGCACAATGACATTGATTTTGTTAATGAGACATGGGTCAACAAACGGTTTGGTACGAAACCAGCGTTGTTCCACTTTAATGGGGGTGGAAAACGACACCACATAGAAATGTACAATCGCATGGGCTGGGAAACAGGATATGAAACAAACACAAAATGGTCATGGGGAGGTGTTACTAAATCAGTGAGATCTATTTGCAAGAAACCAGAACCATAATGGGGCTCAAAGGAGTTTTTCGGTAATGTGCTAATCAGTGGCCAGCGTATAGTAATTTGATTTTTCCAAACCACCACCACACTGGAGTGGTTGTAGAGCTGCCACTGCAGCAAAAATGGCAAGCCTTTGGCTTGCCTGGCTTGCTACTGTATCAAAATGTTTGGCAGATCTTATCATATATTTATATACTGATATCGTAATATAATATATTTTTCGCACCGATTGTAATGCATATGATACTCGTATGATAACTATTAGATCAGCTTCTTCCCGCCAACAAAATGCAGCCAGCACCACACATGAATTTTACATGTATTTGTACATAATATCCTCACACACTTCTGTATGATATGCCAGGATGCAATTTTTCAGCTATTGATACCATTTTCGGAGGATTTTTTTGCAGAACATCTTTATACTTTACCAAAATGACTTCCTCCATCTTTTTCCTCATATCGTTCGGGATTTCTGGCTTATATATCATCGGCTTGACTGTTGTAAGTGGTCCCTTATAAAAACTCCTTTTAATTATTTTTTTAGACACTTTGCGCCTGCAGCGTTAATTTCCTCCCACAAATCTTACTACACCATTCAGGGCAGGGGTCCTTGCCGCCTGGCCCGGCTGGCAGGCGAATGTTGTTAATCATAATTAATTGAACTTTTCCCGTATCCCGCATCCCCTTAATTTACTTAAATTCATCTGTGTCCTATTAATATCGGGCTGGTCATACTTGTAGACGATTGCTGTCCTGGCTGTCGCCGCGTCCACCAATATTACTAGATAATAAAAAAATTAATAAAGAAGATATTATATATAATACACAGGTATCGATATTGAATAAATTGTAAAATTTAAAAACACAATTGTATAGTATTACATATACATCCATATTTATTGATATATATAGATATTTACAATTGTATATATTTATACATACATATATATATATATATTTACAAAGAAATTAACATTTATTTATAGATATACGTGTAGACAATAATAATATATATATTTATTTTTTCGTAATTAAACATGGTATCTACTCGTTCGACACCAGCGAGGAAAAGAACCAAAACACCAGCAAAAAAAAGAACAAAAACTCCTGCGAAAAAGAAGACGGCAAAAAAAACTCCAGTGAAAAAGAAAAAGGCGACGCCTGCAAAGAAGAAGCAATCGAAGTCTCCGGCACCAAAGAAAAAGGCAGCTCTGGTAAAGAAGAAAAAGGCAACGCCAGCAAAGAAAACGAAATCGACAAGAGCAAAAACACCAGTACGTGCTAAAGCTACACAAAAAAAAAGTAATAAATTTAAAAACAAATCAAATATTAATAAAAAATCTGATGAGGAATTATTTGATGCGTGGAATTATACTGTAGATGATAATTTGAAATATTATCAAGTCAATATGAGCAAAGGTTTGTCAACAGCAGAGGCAGCAAA
The DNA here is from genome assembly GCA_900128395.1 of Stramenopiles sp. TOSAG23-2. NCBI lineage: Eukaryota > Stramenopiles sp. TOSAG23-2. The sequence continues at coordinate 10,709 of LT649766.1, forward strand.
GCGATTGGAGAGATTTGGGAAAAACGAATTGGACAAAGAAGAAGGAGCAACTTTGTGGGAACTTTTCTTAGAACAATTTGATGACCCGTTGGTTCAAATTTTACTAGGTGCTGCAGTCATATCAACTGCTACTGCAATTTTGGAAAAAGAGGATTGGAGGGAACATACCTTTGGTATTGGTGATTTTGTGGAGCCAATTGTTATCATGACCATATTGATCTTAAATGCTATAGTTGGCGTATGGCAAGAACACAATGCAGAGAATGCGTTGGAGGCATTGAAAGAATTGACACCTAGCACTGCAAGAGTTTTGCGTGATGGTTCTTTGGATAATGAATTTCTAGCAAATGGCTTAGTTCCTGGGGATATTGTTGAAGTGAAAGTTGGTGATATGGTACCAGCAGATTGCCGCGCGTTGCAATTAAAAACAACGACTGTTGGGATTGAACAGATGTCATTGACTGGGGAAAGTGCAACAGTGCGCAAAGAAACAAATTTCATCAACGCATCTAATCCTGAAATCCAATTGAAAACAAATATGGTATTTGCTGGAACTGTATGTTCAAATGGCCATATGATTGGAGTTGTGCAAAGTACAGGGATGCGAACCGAAATTGGTAAAGTTCAAGCAGCTGTGCAAGGTGCTGCGAAGGAAAATGAAGATGAAAAAACACCTCTTGGTGAAAAATTAGATGATTTTAGCAATCAATTGATGTATTTAATCGGCTTAGTTTGTGCATTGGTATGGCTATTAAAATACAATGAATGGTTGTATGTAGATGGGAAATTCGCATTCAATTATAAATCATGTTTGGAAAATTTTCAAGTGGCAGTTGCACTTGCTGTTGCTGCCATTCCGGAAGGTTTGCCAGCAGTTATCACTACATGTTTAGCGTTGGGTACAAGGCAGATGGCAAAGCGAAATGCTATTGTAAGAAAACTGCCAAGTGTGGAGACGTTGGGCTGTACTACCGTGATTTGCAGTGATAAAACTGGAACATTGACGACAAATATGATGTCCGTGCGAAAAGTGATTACCATGTTTTCTAAGACCCAAGTTAAGGAATACAGTGTTGGTGGCAGTACATATGATCCAACGGATGGAGAAATATCCCCAGCCTACGATGGTGAGGATGCTGCATTAAACGCATGCGCTCAAATTAGTGCTTTGTGTAATGGTGCAAAATTGGTTTATAAAGATGGGCAATTTGGAAGGGAAGGTCAACCGACTGAGGCAGCGTTATCAGTGCTTGCAGAAAAAATTGGACGCGGCGATGTAGGTTTAGCTAGCAAAGAATCGCCCCAATCCGTTTGCGATGCCTATCATGAACAGTGTCCAACAATCGCAACTTTAGAATTTAGCCGTAAGCGCAAATCAATGGGTGTTATCTGCAAGGAAGGTCCAGAAAACACGGTGTTTGTAAAGGGGGCGCCAGAAAGTGTGCTCGCGCGTTGTCGTCATTGTTTGTTAGAAGATGGCACCCAAGTTCGTTTAACAACGGGTATGCTCAACAAAATAAAAAGGGAAGTGTCGAAAATGTCATCCGACGCATTGCGTTGCATTGCTTTGGCATATCGTCAAGACTTGGGTTCTCCGTTGAATGATTATGACGGATCAGAAAGTCATCCTGGGCATGCTGTTTTGGCTGAGCCGGGTGCAGAAGAAGAGATTGAAAGTGATTTAGTATTTGCTGGAGTTGCTGCTATGCGAGATCCACCACGCGCAGCAGTCAAACAATCCATTGAAGACTGTGTTGCTGCGGGAATTCGTGTTATTGTTATTACTGGTGATAATCAAAAAACTGCAGAGGCAATTTGTCGGCAAATCGGATTGTTTGACGAGAACGAAAATTTAAGTAAACTGTCTTTTGTTGGAAGAGAATTTGATGCTTTAAGTGAACGCAAACAAATTCAATTGTTGACAGACGCGAAAAACATGGAGAAAGGCATGGTTTTCTCACGCGCCGAGCCTGCTTTTAAACAGAATATTGTTCGCTTGTTAAAAGAGCAATTAAATGAAATTGCAGCTATGACAGGAGATGGTGTAAACGATGCACCTGCATTAAAATTAGCAAATATTGGTATTGCGATGGGAATTGCCGGTACAGAAGTTGCAAAGGAAGCTTCTGATATGGTACTTGCTGATGATAACTTTTCTACTATTGTTGCTGCTGTTGAGGAAGGCCGTGCCATTTATAATAACATGAAAGCATTTATACGTTACATGATCTCATCGAATATTGGTGAGGTTGTATCCATTTTTTTCACATCATTGCTAGGTATGCCGGCTGGTTTGCTATCTGTGCAACTTTTATGGGTCAATTTGGTAACTGATGGTCCACCAGCAACTGCGCTTGGCTTCAATCCAGCTGATAAAGACATCATGACCAAACCACCTCGTTCCAAAGATGATGTGCTTATTAATAATTGGACAATGATACGTTATGTTATTGTTGGGTTATATGTTGGTGCTGCTACTGTTGGAATTTACGGCGTGTATTTCACTGGCAATGAATTTATGGGAATAAATTATTCAGCTGATAATCATAACACCATTTCCTGGGAACAATTGACGCATTATAAATCATGTGACCAAAATACAGATATGTTTCAAGGCATAGATTGTGACATGTTGTTGAATGAAAGAAGTTTTGAGAGGACAAAAGCTTCTACCTTGTCATTAACCGTATTGGTGACAATTGAGATGCTCAACTGCTTAAATGCGCTTTCTGAGGACAATAGTTTGTTGGTCATGCCACCATGGATTAATCCATATTTATTAGCAGCCATGTTCATGTCATTTGCATTACATTTCATGATATTATATTATGAAAGTTTTCAAAATATCTTTGCGATACAATGGTTAAGTTGGGATGAATGGATGTTGGTATTATTATTTTCTATGCCTGTCATTTTGATTGACGAAGTTTTGAAATTATTTGGGCGTCATTTCAATCATCAAGCACTACTAAAAAGAGAAGCGGAACGTAAAAAGCATATGTAGAAAAAATACAATATATAATGACCCAAATTTAATAAGATCAGGAGGATCAGTAAAAAAAGTACTATATAATAGAGTATTTTAAGTACAATATTTAGTATTCTAATCTATACATTTATACCACTTGATATATTAAATATTCAAAAAATTTTAAAAAGTCAAAAAGTCTAAAAAAAAAAGTCAAAAGAAGCATGAGTCTAGACAGAGAGAATTGAAGAGAGAGACCAATATTAAAAAAATATAATTTTTTATACTCGCCTTAATCCATTCCTAGTCTCCAAAAAGAATAATATTATCATATCATATATTTAATCTCTGATCAGACCAAGTGAATGAAATACTATTTATCTCACCACATCTAATTAACCCTCTCATGCGGGCAGATTAGCGACAGCACAAAATCCGACATTTGCATCAAAATTTCGATTTTGTATGCACACAGCATTAACGGTATTTAGTGTGACACAGCATAACGGAAAAAAAAAAGTGCCAAAAGTAAAATTTTTCCGACAAAAAAAGGAGAGGGTCATGCTCTTTTTTATTGAAAAACAATTTG